>JAAGKR010004549.1:0-59954 GCA_011419295.1 Clarias macrocephalus
CTGGCCTTGGCTCTGGATTGTCACCGATTAACTAGGCCTCTTCTGAGACTATGTGCTATACTACAAGAAATGAGAGCAGCACCTTCCTGAGTGGGATGGACACCGTCCCGCCCTAACAGGCCAGTTTTGCCCTCAAAGGTCTTCCATTTATCTAGAAGCCCACGTTGTTTTCGGAGCACCACCTGGACATCCAGCGGTTCAGCGACCATAACCTGCTGTAAGCTATGTCGCCACGTCTCATTGGGATGGGACCAGAGCAAACTACTTCTTCGGACATCGCCTTCGCTATTTTAAACACCTCTGTAAAGTTACTCTTGCTAACCTCTGACTGACGAAGGCGTATATCATTAGCTCCAGCATGTACCACTATCTTAGAGAACCTATGCTGACCTTGAGCCCTAAGATTACCTGCTATGTCCGGTGCTCTGGCTCCCGGGATACACCTGACCACTGCCGCTGGCGCCCCTAAAGGCCTGGCTAATTTCACGTGCCTCAGTATAGAGTCTCCTATAACCAGAGCTCTTTCAGGTTTCTCAGCGGGTGCATCACTGAGGAGAGCAAACCTGTTGGACACGTGAAGCGCAGAAGAGGTGTGCTCCGGTGGGCTAGCCTTAGCGTTAGCTTTGGCTGAACGAGTATGCCGCCGAGTCGTCACCCACTCACCCCGCTGTGAGGGCTCTACTGCCGGAGTCGGGGGCTGGTTATCTCCGCCTGCGGCACCCAGACTTCCCGCTACGGGAATAACGCTGCTCTCGCGCTCTCTAACCCTCTCTAGAGTCTGGATGCGCTCCTCTAATGCTAATATCTTCTCCATCAGGGTGCTCACTAACACACACCTATCACAAATAAAATTATCACTAATGACGGAGGAAGAATGTCTAAACATCCTGCACTCCACACACTGAGCGAGCTGAATGGTGGACATAGTAACGTACCTTTGTGCCGGAGTTGTGATTATTTGCTGATGGATTCGCTTGTTGTTGGTCAGATGATATGCGCGTTTTCTCAAAAAGCGCAAAAACTGATCAAGTCCAGTAGTATCAAAGCGTAAAAATTAGTTTGTTATTTAGTAAAAACGGGAAAAATATATAATTATAAAAAAAAATATATATATATATATATATATATATATATATATATATAATCTAAAACGCTGTTACAAACAAACGAGGAAATTTCGCGGGAAAAATACGAAAAACAGGAAGCTACGTCAACAGGAAGTGAAGACTTGACAGGAAGGTGATGTCTGATGTGAAGACTTGCCAAAGCTTCTGAGACTATGTGCTATACTGCAAGAAATGAGGGCAGCATCTTCCCGAGTGGGATGGACACCGTCCCGCCCTAACAGGCCAGTTTTGCCCTCAAAGGTCTTCCAGTTGTCTATGAAGCCCATGTTGTTTTCGGTGCACCACCTGGACATCCAGCGGTTCAGCGACCATAACCTGCTGTAAGCTATGTCGCCATGTCTCATTGGGATGGGACCAGAGCAAACTACTTCATCGGACATCGCCTTCGCTATTTTAAACACCTCTGTAAAGTTATGCTTGCTAACCTCTGACTGACGTATGTCATTAGCTCCAGCATGTACCACTATCTTGGAGAACCTATGCTGACCTAGAGCCCTAAGATTACCTGCTATGTCTGGTGCTCTGGCTCCCGGGATACACCTGACCACTGCTGCTGGCGCCCCTAAAAAAGGCCTAGCTAATTTCACGTGCCTCAGTATGGAGTCTCCTATAACCAGAGCTCGTTCAGGTTTCTCAGTGGGTGCATCACTGAGGAGAGCAAACCTGTTGGACACGTGAAGCGCAGAAGAGGTGTGCTTCGGTTGGCTAGCCTTAGCGTTAGATTTGCCTGAACGAGTATGCTGCCAGCTGAGTCGTCACACACTCGCCCCGCTGTGAGGGCTCTACTGTGGCTCTTATCCCCGCCTGCAGCACCCAGACTTTCCGCTACGGGAATAATACTGCTCTCACGCTCACTAACCCTCTCTAAAGTCGGGATGCGCTCCTCTAATGCTAATATCTTCTCCGTCAGGGTGCTAACTAACACTCACCTATCAATGAGCAATGCCATGCAGAGTTGAACATAATTCGGCTCGAGCGGCACACAGCGTGCGGTGCGATACTGAAGTGAGGAAAAGATAAACAATAGGATAAAAACCATCCAGTGTGTTCGAGTCAGAATCCCACTGTCTCACAACAACATCTACCTTCCTCATTCGAACCGGACACCGTGGAGCCTGGTCCAGCAGAGAGCCTGCGAGTGAACAGTAAGTTAATATTAAATACTATTAACTCCTGTTATTAACGCTGTTAAAGAGAGTCTCATATTATCACGACATCTCCAGGTAATTGTCTGTGGATCTTGTGGTGACATTTAAATGCATATAATAAGATATACAGGATGATCCTTTCACATTGGCTCAAAACAAAGTTAACTTCGAATGCTCCTCATGTCTGCTTACTTTAAGGCCCCAGAACATTTCCATGTTCAGAAGAGCAGAATGTGATGAACTCAAGTGTAGTGCTTATGTAGCTATTAGAGTTACAGGTACTTTACTCTTTAATCATATTTTATGTATAACCTTCATGTATATTCTCCAACACATCTTAGAGACACTTATAAAAACTGAGATGCTGATGAGCCACATAAGCTAGACACAAAATTTCAGGTTATCTGTGATTGCTGTGACAAAATTGAAATGTTGGAAAAAATTTATTTGTACAAACTGTTATGGTTGCAACTTTCAGCTAATTTCTTGCTTTTATACTTTCTTGCAGACAGGCACTGGAGGAAACACAGACTGAGACATCTGACAGTAGCACAAGACCAGCTAACAACAGAATAAAGAGGCAAAACATGACGTGCAAGAGCAGGATACTCAAAATCCCTGCGTAAATCTCAAATTTAGATGGAGGAGTGCTGACTACAGATAAAGAAGACAGAACATCAAGAGATTGAATAGGATGTTGATGCAGACGATGGACCAACTGTTGTCTTAATTTCATTAGCACACACCCTCTGGCTATGCAAGTACAAGTAAATATAAAAATATGCTACATTTTAATGTTTATATTTTTGTCCTATTTGACAGCTACTTTTGTTGCAAAATTTACTTTTATTATATTTTTATTTAACAATGTTTAAAAAAACATTTTGCACTCTATCCAGTACTGTCTCTATTTAAAATCCCCCACACTCATCTTGCATTTTACAGTATACATTTATTTTTACATTTAACAAAAATACAATATAAACACACGGCACACAAAACATGTTAAACACTAAACATTGATGCATGGTCAACAGTTTCAGCACCTCAGCTAAGTTTGAAAATCTACACATAGCAAGGTAAGGGAAAAAAGAACACAAGCATTTCTCTTGTAGGAATGTTGTCTTCTTAATGGGACTATTTAGTAGCCATTCCTGGTCTCTCCTGGTCGTCCTGCCATCACACACCACCCCTCTCTTGCACCCAGATGATCCTGAGGAGAACAGGAAAATGCATGATTAGATATTTATAATTTATTATATGTATCTATGCTATTAGTTGTACTTTATTCTAGCATTCATTATATTTATTTCTTCTTGTTAATTATTCTTTATTTTTATTTGACTGGAAATCAGTAGAGAATGTAGACAGCACCTGATTACTAACCTTACAGAGTTGAGTTGTAAAGCCATTCCTCAGTGCCTCGTGTAGTGTCCGTGCAGCGAGCGCTCATTTCACCCTCTGAGCCGCGCGACAGATATGTCGGTAGGCATGTTGTTTACAGTGCCGTTGTTTTTGTCACAAAAATAAAAACATCCACACGGAGAATTAACAGGTGTCTCACAGTTCATGACCCGAGTGGGCGTTTCTTCTTCTTTCTTAGTTTTTTTCTGGCGAGAAACAAAACAACTACCTCTCTATCGCCACCTACTGTTTCCGGTTGTGTAAATACGCAAGTGTGCCCGGGATCACAATCGCTATTACAGTGTGAACGCAGACCTGCGGGGGGATTGGGGAGGGGGAGAAATTGTGCTCGGGTACAGAACGGAACAGATCGTTGTCAGTGTGAAAACGCTCTTAGTAGGATTGTTTGTTGGAGTGTTATCTATGTTTCATCCCCTAAATCACCTGCTTACTGGGTCATGAACACCCTTTATAATGTCAATACAGCTCCAGTGTACATGAGAACAAATGTAGAAGAGAAATTTTATTACTTTACTGACATTTGAAGTGCCAACAGGCTCTCCTTTGTGTTTCCATCTGGTCTGTTTATACTTTTTATACGGAGTCCCCATAAAGCTGGTTTGGCTAGGAGTTTGTGTGTGTGTGAGTGGGAGTCTTATGATGGTTGAGTACACATGTTAATGTAGAATAGTGCTCCCAGAAGTGACTTGAACCTGAACCTTATTAAACGTTTCTAAAAAGGTATTGAAATGATGAATTAATTTCTCCAATGAATGTTTCTTCATATAAGGAATGGTATATTTGTTTTGTTGCATATTCCTCTTTAGCATGCACTAAATGTTTTTAAATCATATTTCCTTCTGGTCTGTTAATACTTTTTATACAGTAAAACTAACTAAAGATAACATCTGCATTCATATGTTATTACATTTGTTCTATGGATATTAAAGTATGTTATCCTTGTAATTATTAAAATTTCTTGAATATTTCTAGGTCTCTTTTTACTGTTGTTATTGTCTAAATTGATGAAAGCAAATGTTTCTAAGATTGGTAAACTAATGTTTATTCTTATATTTAGGCAAAAGATCTGACTCTTGGGACTTGGATGAGGTCCATGTGATGGACATGAAGACCTTCATTATTTCGGGGAAGTGTAAAATTCTATGTCTACAACTGCATCATCGCTTTTAAGAAAGGATTATTTCTTTCCTAGAAATAAATTTTCTTTATATTTTTTGAGGTGGCTTTTTTTAGTATGCTCCTGTGTTGTTGCAGTTTTGCCTTAAATTTTATTTATCTTATAATTATCTTTATTATAGATATCTTAGTTTCTCTATCATTGGCTAGTTTACATGCACTGTCATCTTAGACACCCTGCTGCACTGCCTGCTGTGTATCTTTAACTGGAAAGAATATCAATTGTTTATACATTTTATACTCTTTTTCATTCTATTTAAAGGTTTTGGGTTTCTTAAATGGCTATTCTAAAACAATAAAAAGCTACAAAAAAATGATGGACATAGGCATTTCAGTTTACTTAGGGGGTTTTGATTGCATTCTTTGAAAATAAAGCTATGAATGAAAGTTTGGCTGTCAGTCCTATGTATAACCAAAATTAAGAAGCAATTCTTTAATCATGAGGGGCTGAAACCCATAAAGACCATGTGCCTTACTCCGTTTTTATTTTTATTTTATATATATATATATATTTATTTATTTATTTATTTATTTTTGCATAAAATATAAAAGTTAAATGCACAGTTTGATGTTTGTTAAACCCATGTCCCCTTGATCTCATGTAATATACCTTATAAGTGTGTATACAGGTTAGTTATTTAGTGATGTCCCCACATCATCATTAACATCAGCTAAATGTGTATATCCAAATTAGGTCACTAGCAATGTCCCCACAACATTATGAAACCCACAAATGACTGGTGTATTTATGTCCTCATAAGTTGTTAAAAAACCAAGCACAATTTTTTTTTACTGTATAACTGACATTTGAAGTGGTGTGTGTGTGAACAAAACAATTTTTACAAGCTGAAAAACTACTTTCCTTGCTATCCATAGCAAGGATTCATGCAACATATATTCTCAATTTCCTCTGCCACTTTTCACTCGCTCCTTCCCATAAACATTCCTATTTAACCTTCTGCAGAGGTTACCAGTGTTAAGAAGTGGATAATCTAATCTTAACTGATTTTTCTCAAGCACTGCACACTTCCTTGAGTGGATGTCCTCTTACCTGCTGCTTGGAATTCAGAGAGACCAATAAAGCCACTAAGACATATCACATTAAATGTCAAGTGCAAAAAATCAGTGAGATAGGGTAACAATTTGCTTGGGTATGCATGCTAACTATGCTCACCTTAACTGTAATCCTCATCTTTGTAATCATTATACACTACTAGTGTAGTCATGCAAATTTTTATATAATTAAATTGAGACAGTGTGTTGTTTAGTTTTAGTGATATGAGAGACAAATCTTTTCCTGTTCAGTAAAACAGCTTGCCATGTCATGTTTGTGTTAGATTGTAAAGAAAAAAGGTGCATTAGAAGAATTTTAGTGGTCTGTTGCACATTTGAATTGCAGGATTGATTGGCATTGAGGCACTAATTTAAATAGCATGTTATGGCAGTCTACAGGGCAGGTAATTCTCTTGTTCCATCTCACATTCTTATCATCCATTCTTGTACTCTCATGCAATCTCTCCCTCACGTTTTGCCAGTTGGCAACCCTAGGCAAAGGATCTGTCAGTGCCAATTGAACTGAAAGAACAGGGATTGAGTTAGTGGAGCCTTGCTGGTAGAGGACCCACAGTTTCTTGCAATCAAGCCGGAAAAAGGACACATTCCTGTGAGTCAACCTGCCAGTGTGCCTCACTCATTCCCTGCCTTCCCAACTACCCCTCTGTGCTAGTGCAAAAGAGGAGCCATGAATGAGATTAACAAAAGCGTTCTATAAGAGCCCTTCTTGGCTGCCTTCCATGTCAACAGTTCTTGGGGTCAGAGGTCGCACTAACTACATTCATTCCCAGCACACACTGCTGCTCCACAACAGAGGCTCTGCCTGAATCCGGTAACAGAGGCAGAAGTGCAGAAAGAACAGACGGGGTTAGGGTTAGGGGGTGGTTTTGGGGTTGTGTGTGTGTGATTGTGTATGTGTGTGTGTGTGTTTGGAGGGTGGGGTGGTGTTGGGGATTAATCCCCTGAGATATTCCATATCTCTCTACATGTTTCTGTTCAATTAAAGCAACATCACACCTTGCAAGAAAGATGAAAAAAGAAAAGGGTTGTGGGAGTGAGAGAGAGATGAGGAATAATAAGAAGAGAGAGCTTATCATTGAGCAATAACTTCTCATTTCCCTTAAGCATGTTTTTTAATTCAATGAAGAAAGGCTCAAACTTTTTAGCACAACTTCATAAAAGTGCCAGTTATTGACTTCTTTATGCATATACATGAAATCTGGACAAAATATGTAATATCTGGCAAAGGACTGGCTCAAACAGATTATATATTATAAGGTTATATGATATAATAGGTTTTTATAATTTCTCAAGTTTCTTAACTTAGTTTCTTAATTCAGTTACATATTAAGTCAATTATGGATTATTATATATTTTAGTAAAGTAAAATAATGTATAAACAATAATAAATCTCAGAACCAGTGTAGTTGTTCTGGATGATTTTTTTGGTAATACAGTTTTTAATACCAACTCAGAGGAAGATTCAAGATTTTACTGCTTAAAACTTGACCTTCTAAAATTCAGTAGATAAAATTTTTCATTCTCATTTCAGCCTAAATTTAGCTTTTATTTCATCTGAAATGTTTCTAAAATTTATTAGGAGAAATGGGTGTGACAGGACTATTCACAACAGGAGTCATCACTGACATGTACCGTAAGAGAGGTAACCCTGGTGAACTCCAATAGGTGTTATTAATGGTTATATTTTTTTCTTTGAAGAAGAAGAAAATGAGCAATACTAGAGCTAGTATGAAGCAATATGCAAGCCTGTATAAGGTGAGGTAAGGGTCCACATGCCATCATCTGACAAATACTCCCCTCCCTGAAAAGATAGCTTTAAGTAAAGGTTTCTTATAGGGTCAGATTGCCACCCTGACACCAGGACATTGCTTAGTGGCCCAACAGTGGCAGTTGAACGGTGCCGAGACTCAAACCAGGGACTTCCTGTTCAGTAGGGTGACATCTTAACCACCAAGTTACCCATGCCCTAACATTATCAATTATTGCATAATAGACATACTGTACGTTGTGTAAATGCTTAAGATGGAAAGTACAAAATTTTTTATATACAGAAAAATATTTTTAAATGACGGCTAGCCTGCATACATAAGAAAGGGTTTTATTTTAAATAGTGTCTGATAAATTGTAAATTTTCTGCATTATAATGTCACGATTGTGGGGTTGCAGGCCAGGTATAATCGCAGGAGGTTAAGATTAAAGATGTTGTTTTTAAATAAAGAAAATAAACATAAACAAACAAACTCTAAATATGATTAAACTAAACATGAAGCTATGACTGAACAAAACTAAGAACAGAACAGAACACATCAATCAAACAGAATAGAACAGAACGGGGGTATTCCAAAAAGCAGGTATTCCAGGTAAGTTTAAGAGTAAGTTAGTGGATATCCTCAACTTTCAGTTCCAAAAACGGAGGTAACTTTCTGGGTATGTTTGTAACCATAGCAACTTACTCTCTGAAGATAACCTGCTCGGTAGCAGGTTATGTTCCAGGGTAGGTTTGTTTCAGAGGTTTATTGAGCATGATGTGCGCTTTTAATGAAGATCCTGTGGATGAGGAGGCAAAAATTATACAAGTTTTTTTTCGCCGGGAGAGTGTTACCCTGCGTTCACACCGAACGCGGTGAGAGCGTCAAAGTTCGCTCTCGCCGTCCTGCCGCCGACGCCTGTTGCCGCTCGTCGCCGCTCTGACATAGACCGAATGCCTTTCTTGTATTTAAAGGGGCCGCAAAGCAATCAAGCTTGTTGATCTTGTGGAGACTGACCAAAATGTGGAAGAAAACAAGAAATTGATTGATAGAAAGAACTGTATTGTAGAAATGAACAAATTATAAGCCATTCGTATGGTGTGGCGTCTGTTCATTGTGAATTGCTAGTCTAATTTAATATAAATTTTTTTTTATTATTATTATATTATATTTCGTATTATTATAACATTATTAGAATCACTTACTAGACTTTGTCTTTAATTAAAATAACATTAATTTGAATTACAAACTCTCCTAGGCTATTTAAAGTGCAAGTTTAATGCAACGAGCATTTCGCTTGGGAACTAATGTAGCCAGAACAAAAGTTACCGGATTGCGTCCAACGGAATCCTCTAAGCGGTGGACCTTGACTTTTTTATTGGTTGCCGCTCAACCGCGTCATAGCTCATTACCATAAAGTTGAGCTGATTTCAACTCTCTTTGCCGCCAGCTCTCGCCACGTTCGGTGTGAACGCAGGGTTATAAGATCACGTATTGGTGTCTTTTAATCTCCTAATGATTATTTGAAAGAGTGTTATCGGTTTTCAAGGAAATCGTTAATTTACTTAGCACATCTCTTGAAACCGCATATTGCTAATGCTCAAAGTAATTAAGCACATTGAGTACTGTTAACTTAAATAATTGCAATTAGGTCAAATTAATAAACCTTTTTGAGTATTCAGAACTTGATATTTTAAGTAATCGTGAGTACGTAAGTAACAGTAACCGTCACCTTAAAATTCCACCAACACTGGTGGCTCAGTGGTAAGGGTTTCGCCTGCCATGTGAACGGCCCAGGTTCGAATGTATAGTTCTCTTTACTTAAAATTGGAAACATCATCACTTAAAAAATTGATGTAACTTATTACAGTGTACATTGCACTTCGTTTTTTTTGCGTCATGGCATTTTTTGTACAATGTGGGTGATGCAGAGCATGTGGGAAAAGCAACTGTGTGTAGAGCAGTTCGCACAGTACAGATCTCGCCATTAAGAATGCACGTTTCTTGAAAAGGGATCTCACGCGCTTCCGCGGCAGCTCGTGGGAAGCTGTGAAAATGCCGTTCCTTGCCTGTAGGGGGCAGTCGTGTTTCAATCTGAAGTATTGTGTGTCTACTGAAGCCAAAAATGTGTTCTCTCTCTTAGTCGCCCATTGACAGGAAGCGACAGAGCTCATAAACGTGTCAAAGCTCAAACTTTAAATACTGATATGTATTTATTCTTCATTTTCTTCTCTCCTGCAATGATGATACTTCTTTGACTGCGCTTTCTCCATTCAGTATTATTATTAGTAGTAGTAGTAGTGAAAACTACCACTGATTAACTATCTCTGCAGTAGTTAAAACAGCGGATTAATTTCATTTGGGGTATTTCTAACAGGCAATCTACTAAATAATAATAAATAGATAAAATTACCCAGCACTTTAACATTTAACCCAGCAGTTTTAGAGTGTAAGATAAAAATATTCCATGAAATCATAGGTTGTGTATAGTGATTAAAAAAATACAACAAAGCTTATGGTAAATAAATTCTCAGACTCTTCCACTGCAGGTATTAAAAAAACAGTAACAATGTCAATTTTAGAATCCGTAGAAGCTCAGTGGTCCGGACAAAACCTCTCGCGGAGAAGCCTTTCCCTGAATCCACCAGGGTTGGAATTTTACGGGGTTGTCACTGACCGATTTACAGTACCTTGACAAAGAGCAATATAAGAATAGTGCCAGCTGGCACATCTTAGAAAATAATTCGGCATCTATTTAGAGTCTAAATATTTTTTTAACTTGTGCTACTGTTGTTTACTTAAAATATTTGTTAATTACATTTTTTTCTTTAAATGAGGCTTGGGCCCCGGGATGTTGAGCCTATTTACTAGTATACGTAGTCTAATCAGAGCTCTATCGCCCATTCGAGTGTAATTCATAAATTATGTTTACAATAATGAAATGAGATTGTTCTTTAAAATTAACCTACAATTCATTTCAAACCCGCAGCTCGCACTTTCACTTCACAAAAGGCAGCGTTTTGATCAAAAGGTGATAAACGCACGCGATTTATCGATAACAATACTGCATTGATGGATGGATGTTGTTGATAAATATTTAAAATGATAATTAAATAAATAGCTGTCCATCTTTTTTGTGTTTATCTTTTCAGTTTATTATACACCTCTGCACCACTTATTATAATAAATAGTTTTAAATGTTAGTAAAGGTACCATATAGTAGCAAGAGGGGGGGGGTATATATATACTGTATGCTGTAATTTGGTCATGTTCACTCATGGGTTAAACATATGCGACATTTAATAGCATTCGCTAGTTATCAAGTTAAAATACAACTTATTCCAACTATATTCCCTGGACCTGACACCGACTAGCACCTCTGCCACTCCATTGTTCTTCTGCTTTTGTTGTGCAAACACAAAACACACCCATTATCTGTCCCACACCGAGGTTTGGCCTGCCTTGGATCTGAGCTACTCTGAGTAAACTAATGCAATTGTGCCAGACCTCACAGGTAAAGGGTGGTTTCATATTATTGTAAAACAAAATAAAATTTATGTTTGCTTCAGCATTGGAAACAATATTGTTTTAGGATAACTAATTATACACAGTTCTTTGTTGTACTTGGTCTGGCTTTTAGATAAAGTCCCTCCATGCGCCATCTGGTGGATATTCAGTGAAGCACAACACATTTATTTAAATTCCCAAATGTTGCTTGAGGGATTTCGCGGCATGTAGTGAGCCAAATTGCGGGATCTCGCGGGGAAAAGCGGGCATTCTTAATGGCGAAATCTGTACGTCTGGCACTTAAACACACACCGTAAACCCGATTAAGTTGGCAAAATTAAAAAAATTTGAGGTAATTAGTTACATAAATTTTTTAAGTCATGATGTTTCCAATTTTAAGTAAACTATAATTTTTTAAAATAAATTGTTGTTGGGAATCGAACCCGGGTCTTTCGCATGGTAGGCGAAACACTTACCATGGAGCCACCAGAGCTCTATAGATTTTAAGAAGGTGGAATTTTAAGGTGACGGTTAACATACCCTTACGTACTTACGATTACTTAAAATATCAAAAGGTTCTGAATACTCAAAAAAGTCTATTAATTTTAACTAATTGTAATTATTTATGTTAACAGTACTCAATGTGTTTAATTACTTTGAGCATTAGGGTTTATAGTGTATAATAAAAGGGAAGCCGATGTCAAATTTGCTATTTAATACTCTCACGCATTTACTCTGTCTGTTATTTTTTGCCAAGCCAACTCTCTTTCTTTAGCCGATGCAGCCGTAATGCTTTTTTTTTTTCATTATTATTGGCTTGAATTCTTCATATGCTGCATTTAAACATCTATCTCCGCCTCTGTGAAGTATGCCGCTCTCTTTTTTTCACTTTACTCTTATTTTCCATTTTACTCGTGAAATCGGCGATCCATTGAAAATGTCTTTATGTATGCACCGTGCACGCGCATTAACTCTGGGTAACCAGTAGGAGGTTGATCAAACTTACTCTTCTCAGGGGTTTTGGAACCGACATACTCATGGTATGCGGGCTTGGGATAATTCAACCCTGAGGGTAAGTTTTACCAAATGGTAAGTTACCCCAGCTTTCTGGAATACCCCCCAGAACAGCATTTCACCCAAAACAGTTACCATAACCAAACAAAACAGTATAACAACAGATGGAAGACCTACACTTCAAACCTGGCTACTTAAATCCAAACTAATTAGTCACCTCGGTTCAGTTGAGTGCTCCCATCAGTACACAAGTAAAAAGGGGGTCATTCCTGACATATAATAACCAATAGTTCACTTTATTTTTATTATACAGAATTTGTTTTATGTAAATATTATACTCTAATTATATTATATTAAATATTATCTAGTGAAACACTTACACTTACTAATATAAACCCTTGATCTGAGGCTAGTAGTACCACTTTAACCACTACTGTCTCTATTCTATGATAAGGCCTGAATCATGAAGAATATGTTTTATGAATGTTATAGCTCTGTGCAATAGCTTATGTGCATATATGTTTACTGAAGTACTGTGGCAAGGTGCATTTACAGAGGGGCCCAAAAATGTATACACATAATACTACACATTGCTGCCATAATTCAATTTGAGATTTAAAAACTCTGTATTATTAACTGTAATTGTACAATTATGTATTGTAATTGCTACTACATGATTATTGTCCATTATGTTATCCTTGCTATTGAATGCTGAAAATTTCCAATGTACATTTTCTATGTTTAAAACCCTCTGGGGTTGGCTATCCTGCAGGCAGGATAACTTGCATTTTTTAAGTGAAGCAAGAAAAAAAAAATTTCCCAATTTATATAATCTGTATGAAACCAAGGAGAAGTACAGGCTTTCTGTCGCACCATTGGGTATGAATTTTAGTATTAGATCAAACCTATGAGATTACTAAATATTGATGAACCACTTGAATGAACCTAGAATGGACATAAGTGGTCTCAGAGGCTCTTCCGGATTCTCATAATGAATACTTAAGTCCCCAACAATTACCATTTTGTCTAACGAAATGTCCAGGTGTGAGATGACATCTGCAAAAGAAATACAGAATATGGCCCTGGGGTCTGTACATAATTAGGGGAACTGACTGGGCAGATTTTTTTCCCTGTGGCTACCTACACTATGTTAGTTCACAGAAATTCAAACACATAAAATTTGTGTACAGGTTTTTATTTGACACTTTAATTGTTCCTCCTCCTTTGCAAATTAGACGAGGCTTATGTTTGTAACTGTATCCGCGAGCTGTGAATTCATTTTATGCTACATACTCATTTGTTTTAATTTGTGTATCTCTTAAACACAGAACATCTAGCTTCTGATAGTTTCATTAACAATAAGCACTGAAGGGATCCATTACAGATCTCAACATTTCAAAGAGATCCCCCAGGACAACAGTACATCCACTTCTCCACACACCCTTAACCATGAGAAATCATAAAACATTATATGCTGGCACACCTGGAAGGACAGGTTGTACTTGACATTGAAAGAAGCAAAATAAACCTTGTTTCTTGTGACCTTCTCTTTGACACTTTCTTCTGAAAAGAACTGTGAAATTGCTGAGCATACTTCCATGTTAGTGAGTACCCCTAATACTTTGTGTTCCTTAAAATAAATAAATACATGCATAAGGTGTATTCTCATTCCATCCTTATTATATTGTGTCAATATAATACATATATATATATATATAATATATATAATATATAATATATATGTGTCAGTATCAATACATATAACATATAACTCACTCTCTCATTGTTTATGTCGCTTAATCCTGAATACAGGGTCACGATGGGCCTGCAGTCTATCCCAGGAAACACAAGGCAGGGTTTCCATTGCAGAGCACACATGCACAGTCACTCACACACTATGGACAATTTGAGAATGCCAATTAACTTAAAGTGCATGTCTTTGGACTGTGGAAGGAAACCAGAGTGCCTGGAAGAAACCCACCAAGCACCGTAAGGACATGTAAACTCCATGCACACAGAGGCAGGACTCAAACAGTGCTAACCCCTAAGCCACACTGTAACTTTAGATGGCCTTTCTGTTTGTAGATAATATTGCCAAGGTAGTATTCTTTCATTTTAGAAATATTGCCAAGATAAGGAATATATTGTCACAAAACAATGCAGAAAAATGAGTTCATGCTTTTATCACCTCTAGGTTGGACTATTGTAATGCCTTACTGTCTGGTTGTTCAACTTGGTGCATAAACAAGCATCAGTTAGTTCAGAATGCAGCAGTGTCCTGGCCTGGAACCAAACCCTCTTGTAGCGGCGTACGAAATATAAGGCCGAAGGTACCCTTTCCAGGATGGGAACTGGGGTGGCTGATAGCCCAAGCAGCATTGGAAGAGGTTGGTAGTGAGTTGTGCACATACTTTATCCAGAGAAGGGTTCTGCTCCATAGTTACATCACGGGATGCCATACACCTTAGGGCCTTCTCCAGTTCCTGGTTAAGTCTCTCAGTCTGCCCGTTTGGTTTTGTGATGGCCAGAGGACAGGCTGGGTGTCACTCCGATTAGTCTGCAAAATGCCTTCCAGAATTCTGCTGAGAACTGGGGGCCAGGGTCAGAGACGATGTCGGAGGGGAGACCATGCAGACAGAAGATGTGGAGAATCATCAATTCGGCTATCTTCTTGGCTAATGGAAGTTTTGGCAAGGGAACAAAATGGGCAGACTTTGAGAATCGATCCACCACAGTCAGGATGCAGGTATTGCCATCAGAGTTGGCTGGTGTGGAACTGGGAGCGTTGCTCGGACCTGGTTTTTGATCGAGCGCTTTCTTTACCCATGTTTAAATATTCAGGAACATAGCCGCCACAAGGCAATGAGGAGGCAGAATTGTCTCAATTGGTTCTTGGGGCGTGGAGAACTGTCAAGACAGGGCGTCAGGTTTTATGTTTCTGAAACCAGTGCGATACAAGAGTGTGAAGTTAAAACAAGAAAAGAATAGACTCCATCTGGCTTGACGGACGTTGAGTCTCTTGGCTGATTTGAGTTTTTATGGTGGGTCCAGACTAAGAATGGAAAGGCAGTTCCCTCCAACTAGTGTCTCAACTTCTCTAGGGCAAGTTTAACAGTTCCCTATCTCCTATATCATAATTCTTCTCAGTGACTCAGTGATGCACTTATCCAAGGCCTCCCTCTCTGGGGCCGAAAGGGAATACAAGTGCTCTCTTGAAGGAGTAGTACTTGGGAGGAGGTTGATGGAGCAGTTGTAGGGTCTATGGGGCAGCAGAGAAAGAGCATGTTTCTTGCTAAACACTTGTCAGAGGTCACTGTATTCAGATGGAACATTGGAAAGGTCTGGAAATTCTTTCTCTGTAACAGGGTGTGACGAGTGGACTCTGGCAGAGTTGAGGCATGAAGACAGACAGGCAGGGCTCCAATCCAAGATGGTGTTCTTGGCCTAGTCAATGCTACAGTTATGTCTGAGCAGCCAGGGAGCCCCAAGGACAACAGGAACATGAGAATTCTCCAAGATAAAGACGAAGATGGTCTCAACTTTTGGATGGTAGAGAACTTCTGTTGAGGGCCTGGAGTGACAGGGGGGTGTCCAAGGGCAGAAAAGGTATTCTTAATTCCCTTGCTGTAGCAGTGCACATCAGGTCTTGGTCAGATCCAGAACCAATGAAAGCTTTGCATGGTTGGGCCTTGATCTTGAAGATGATCATGACTGGAAGCAAGGAGCGTTGACCTGAGAGGTTTCTTTAAGAGGGGTCCTCCAAGACTCCAAGTTTCATTGGAGGGCCTTTTGTTTTAACGGGAAATGAAGGTGGAAATAGCCTACTTGGCCACAGTAGAAGCAGGCCTCTTGATCCCGCCGACATTGGCTTTCCTTAAGAGAGCTCTGGATCCGATCCGGTCTTGTTCTTACCAGGGGTCTGGTGCATTCTTGGCGTCTGAGTCAGAGGTGTGCATCAATGTGATCTGCTAGATCCATGAGTCCATTCTGGTATGAAGTGAGCTCCCGAGAACCAACTCATCCTTGACAGCTTTGCTCAGTCCATGAAAAAACACATTGCACATAGCGCAATCATTCCATCCACACAAGGCCACCAGTGTGCGGAACTTGATCCCCTAATTGTAGGCTGAGCGTGTTTCAGAATCTTAAACAGAAGCCGTGGAATGGAATCTGGAAAGGGGTTGTGGGTGATCATGACTTGGCTCAAGCTATGAGCGTGACCTGACGTACCGTGACATTCCAATTAATTTTTCGGGACAGTGTTTTAGTCTAGGTAAAAAAAAAAATATTTATCAAAGCATTTTAGAAATAGATTTGACTTAGGTAAAGGAGCATATCTGGGGGGACTCATGTTCATGTTTAGATGCTGTCTTCCCCATTTTCATTGATCATCCAGGTTTGTTGACTGAGCTGCAAGTGATCCAGACCCCCTCTGACCTGTCTGACTCATCCTGGTGCCCCGCTTCTGGTTGCGGATCTCGTTGCATAGAAGCCAAGTGTTGTCTGCTTGGGATGCGTTTGATGACTGGGGACGGTCACACTTTACCATGAAAATGGTTCTAGCCTCGGCTGATGCTGACAGCTGTTCTCTGAGGACTTGGGACTACAAGTTGCTCGATAGTTCAGGACTGGAATTTCCTATGATCTATCTGAACCTCCAATAACGACCTGGACTCCATATTAACTTAAAGACTAAGAAACAGTATGACTGCAGATCAATCCCTGTTATCCATTATCACACAAAATGAGGATGGCTTCCATGTTGAGTCTGATTCCTCTCAAGGTATCTTTCTATTCCCATCTCACCGTGACTCAGTCACCCTCGATTTGCTCATCAGGGAATATCTAATCATTTTGATTCATACACGTTCACATTTCATACAAACTTCCATAATTTTCTTTTTACTCTGTAAAGCTGCTTTGTGACAAATTACTATTGTTAAAAGCATTATACAACTAAAATTGAGTTTAATTAAAAATGTTATGCCTGTACAGGTCTCAAAAAAGATGGGATGGGGCAACAAAGGGCTTAAAAAGCAAGCAATTGTGCAGTGTAAAAATAATTTCTTCAGCTGGGGAACATTTAACATCGGTATGTAAAATTATTAGCTATAAAAAGGATGTCTTAGAGAGGCAGAGTCTGTCAGAAGTAAAGATGCGCTAAGGCTCTCCAATCTGTAAAAGAGTTGAGAAAAAAGATTGTGGAATACTTTGAAAACAACACTACTCAATGTCAAATACAAAGGCTTTGCAAATTTCATCATCTACACTTCGGGCCCTCAGACAACACTGAGTCACTTATCAGCATGATTTTGTCATTGACATTACTAAATGGGAAAAGGAATACTTCCAGAAACCACTGTCAGTAAACACTACCATCTGAAGATGCCAACTAAAGCTCTATCATGCAAAACGGAGTCCATATGTGAACATGCAGTTGTGTCCTGTGGGCCAAGGCTCATTTAAAATAGACTGTTTCAAAGTGGAAGAGTGTTTCTATAGTCAGACGAGTTTAAATCTGACATTATTGTTTTAAATCACAGACGCTGTGTCCTCCTGGTTAAAGAGGAGGGAGACCTTCCAGCGTGTTATCAGCATTCAGTTCAAAAGCCAGCATCTCTGAAGGTATAGTGTGCATAAATACGTAGGGTAACTTGCATGTTTTATTTTTTATTTGTTTATTTGATCAGGGGCTGCACACTATGCATTGTTGCACCCAGGCAACCAATGCCGCGTACACGGGGTATATAAGACAAGGCTAATTTGCAGCCCCTGTCCCTGTTTAGGCATCAAAATATAATAAACATCACAGATGTGTGAAGAGGGGAATGTCTATTACCGCCGCGCTCACCGCCGCGACAAAACGACAGCGGCCAAAATAAATCAGTTGCATTTCAAAGTAATTCGTGAAATGACCGCCAGGTGGTGCAAAGTGACTTTTTCATCTCGGTTTTTAAAAAATAATTAAATCGTAAAATAATCAAAACAATTTGCTGTATTGACGAAATACAGTAATCGTAATTTCCACATCTGTGTATTTTATACAACGAGCATGAAAAATCTGAATCAGAGCTATTGATATTTGCTGTACAATAATGAGTAAAAAAACATTGAAGTTGTACATTAAAACAAGAACACTACACTGTAAATCCTAATGCTCAAAGTAATTAAACACATTGAGTATTGTTAACCTAAATAATTGAATGAGTAATAATTTTGAGTACGTAAGTTTCAATAACTTAAGTAAAACTTCAACCAATGTAAACTCTAAAGAGCAATCGGGGTGCAGTGGTAAGTGTTTTGCCTACCATGCGGAAAACCCCCGGTTCGATTCCCGCGCAGGATGTTTTTTTTTTTATTTGTTCAACAAAACAAAATTTATGTTTCCAATTTTAGGTAAACAGAACTATCATTAATTAAAAAAAAATGTAACTGATTACCTCAAATATTTGGAGTTTTGCCAACTTAATCAGGTTTACAGTGTAGGGTTTTGGGTCATCTTAAATTTTGTGTTCTTTAAATTTGAAGTAGATAATACCGAAATAAATTAAACTAAATGGCTATAAAATTAAAACATTGTCAGGACATGCTACTGTGTAAGCAGATGTCGTTGTCATTCAGCCCTGCTTGTGTTTTTGCGGTATTATGGGGATGAGTATGATATGATCATCATAATTTTTTTTGCGGTATTATGGGGATGAGTACGATATGATCATCATAATTTTCTTTAATAAATAATGACCCCCGTTGCGCTGTACCACCGCTGGCAAAACCTTATAAAATACAATCACAGTACTAAAATTATAGTAATACATATAGCCGTTTCTTATTTGCATCAAATTTAAGCAAAGTAAATGTCTATTTGTGTCACGGCGTGCGTCTGTGATGGGCGTGTGCCCAAATCAATATCGCTCCTCACTCACTCCGAAGCTGACTAGGTAGGCGCTCACTAGGTGCACACTGCAGGTATGCGAAGAAGCGGGGCTGTCTAACTAGGCACAATTGGTGAGCTATCGGCGCTAATGATCCCGAGCTTCTCTCCGCGCTATGAAACACAGCAGAAGTGTATCTCGGGGTCTGTTGGGGGAAACTGGACTTTAAAAAGCATCTCGCTGTTTACTTACAATGTAACTGATTACCTCAAATATTTGGAGTTTTGCCAACTTAATCGGGTTTACAGTGTAGCAGTCAAAAATACTCTAAAAATGCTATGTTGTTTTTGTAAACACATTGTTGGGTTGTTTGAGCTGAGTCAAAATTCTGGGTTATTTCGGGTACTTTAAACACATTGTTGGGTTGCTCATGTTGGGTCAAATGAGATGTAGTGAGTCATTTACAAATTAACACCTGGTTGGGTTATTTTGACCCAACAATTGATTTATTCTTTATTATCTGTGTACTCCAAACGGCAGCCTGCAAAATGTTCAAAATATTATTGTTATTGTGTTACAAGTTGTCACGGCGTGCACCTGTGATGGGCTGCGCCCAAATCAATATCGCTCCTCGCTCACTAGCTAGGCGGCCTCTCCTTCTGCTGGTGCGCGAAGGAGCAGGGCCACGGAATTAGGCATGGCTGGTGAGCTATCGCCGCTAATGATCCCTGACTTCTCTCCACGCTATAAAATACAGCGGGGAGTGTAGCTTGTGGTCTAATTTATTAATACAAAAAAATTATAATTTTGTAGGTTTAGCATCTCACACCTTGTTTACGCTAAATTCAAAGAGTGAATCACACATCAAATCACAAATCAGATCAAATAAAAAGTGAAGTTTTGTTTTAAAACAAGTCCAGCACGTTAAAATTTACTTGCACCACTTCAGTGCTGTTATTTCAGTAGCAAAAATATTTAAAAATCAGAGTTAAAATATTCAGTTTAGCTTTTCTAATTAATATCTATTGGTGCAGGAGATTGTTTATATTGAGCAAGTAGCATAACGGTTCGTAACATCGCTTTTACTCAACATTTTGATTATAGTGCATAATACTGCACTCTTAGGTCAGCTATTTTAAATGCCCTCACCTTGTTTTACCTCATAGTTGAACTTTACATTACTGCTTTTTATTGGGGCCATGGTTTCAGAACATATGAGACAAACAGGTTTTAAACTTCCCTCAGAAAGAATAAACATCTGTACAGTCATCTTTGAAGGCTCAGTTTTCATAATGGATTTGCCTTTTTTAAATAAGTCATGCTTTGTCACAGTTTTATTTGTGTATCATGAGGATTTGGGTGCCTTGCAGGTGCATTACAGTAATTTCTGTGTCTTCTGAATACTCTGTGTACATTTGGACATTTAATGACCGTTGAAATGATGTCATGGTTGAAAAATAGTTCCAAAATGAAAGTTGAACGGACGTCTTTGACGTCAACTTGCCGTGAATTCGGCGTCTTTTCTGGACGTCTAATGTTTCGTCGGCTGGATGATTTTAAGATGTGTTGCTGAGTAATGTCAGTGTACTTATGAGCCGTGTATTTATGCATACAAAAGTCCCTATTGTGAAATGCACATTACAACATGAATAGTTCAAAAAACGTTCAAAATCAGTCTCGTCAGACCTCAACGTCTATAAAACATTTAATCGACGTTTACATTACAAAACATTTTGTTTTAAACAAAATGTTTGTATTAAACAACATTTTATCAGTTTCATTAATGAAGCATTAGGGGAAAAAGTAATCAACATGGATTACATTACATTTTACTGTTGAATAACCTTTTGTTAATAAAAGGTGTTCTGCACTAAATGTGTGTTAGGTTAATGAAAAAACAGCATGTCCCCTTCCCCTTCAAAACCACTGTGGTTGAGAAAGTCCCATAACTGTGGGGAAGTGAACAGGACATTTCTGTGGTCTTTTAGACAATATTCCCTGAATAGATAAAAGGTACCAATAAAAATTACATAAATATAAAATCTCCCGTCGTAAGGCCAAAAATACCTTGAATTATATTGTATAAGGTTGTAGCTCCAAATGGCTTCTTTTAAAGTTGGGCACCACCCCTCATATTGAATTTTGCCATTAAGGCATTCAACATGATTCTGTGAAAGAAATTACTCAGGATTACTTCACCTTCAGGAACATTTACATGCAAAGTCAATATTACAATTATCATCAGTTGTAATATTTTTACCGTGTCACTTGCATGCAATGTTAAACTGTTATACACTTTCACAACTAATCATCTGTCATGTAAAAAGATCCCCGAACTATGTCCTTATCCACATCCACATTTTATGTGACAACCAATTAGTCATTAATGGCTTACAATGAAATTAGGTTTAGATTTTTTGGTTTTCAGTCTGGCTGACTAAATCAGTACAGACATCTAAAACCTTCTGAACAAGAAAATAGGCATGTATGTGAGATATAATAAAAGTTTAAATCAGATTCAGGCAGGGTTTATTATTGTGGCCATAATGTACATGCACATTTATGAATTATGCAACAATACAAACAATGCAAGGTAAAATACATACCTGTTCATTACTTGTTAACACAATCCCTGACAGAAGAGCCCCGACTCTGGACAATTGATGAACCTAAATGTGACACCACAATCTGTAGTATGATATTTTAAAAAAGGGCACATTCTTTTTGTCACATTTAAAACTTGCGCAGATTGACTTCTTCTCTTCATCTTTAATGGACTCTTCAAAGGATTTCAGGTCACTCTCCGAATCCAGTCTCTTTATAGATGATGTACATTTAGTGTTGCCAGGGTCCACAATGGCACCTACTCGCTGAAGTTCCTCTTTTAAGTAAAACAACATTGCAAACATCTTCATTTGGAATCCTGGAAGAAAAATCAGCACATTAATATATTAAACATCTACACATTACTACTTAAATTTCTGAAATGTGACAATTTGTGTTTATGCAGGACATTAGGCTTGGCAGTTTATTTAGAAACCATTTCGCATTCTTGTTTGCCTGCTGGTTAACAGGGAGAATAAGGTCATAGAAACTTAAGTGCAAAACTGAATTGACAGCCAGCAAAAACACTGGTATCATTATTGTCATTCGATACTTCGTTAGCAACAAATACTTGTAGTTCTAACAAACATTGACAGCAAACTGTGAATGCATAATGACTTAGCTTTAAGATGCATTTTAAACACACCACATATAATATTATATTATATATACAGTAATTTCTTACTTGCAGTTGACATGGGGTAAGCACTTCTTGAGGGTCTGTTGCCACCCATTACAAAATGTAAAAAAATGTAAAACCAAATTTTGATAGGACAAGCTCATGGCTGGAACAGACCATAAACATACAGTCGTGGCCAAAGATTTTGAGAATTACATAAATATTGGAAATTGGAAAAGTTGCTGCTTAAGTTTTTATAATAGCAATTTGCATATACTCCAGAATGTTATGAAGAATGATCAGATGAATTGCATAGTCCTTCTTTGCCATGAAAATTAACTTAATCCCGAAAAAAAACTTTCCACTGCATTTCATTGCTGTCATTAAAGGACCTGCTGAGATCATTTCAGTAATCGTCTTTTTAACTCAGGTGAGAATGTTGGCGAGTACAAGGCTGGAGATCCTTATGTCAGGCTGATTTGGTGAATGGCAGACTTGACATGTTAAAAGGACGGTGATGCTTGAAATCATTGTTCTTTAATTGTTAACCATGGTGACCTGCAAAGAAATGCGTGCAGACATCATCGCATTGCATAAAAATGGGCTCACAGGCAAGGATAACTGCTACTAAGATTGCACCTAAATCAACAATTTATAGGATCAACAAGAACTTCAAGGCAAGAGGTTGAATTCTTGTTAAGAAGGCTTCTGGGTGTCCAAGAAAGTCCAGCAAGCACCAAGATCGTCTCCTAAAGAGGATTCAGAGTGCCACCAGTGCAGAGCTTGCTCAGGAATGGCAGCAGGCAGGTGTGAGCGCATCTGCACGCACAGTGAGGCGAAGACTTTTGGAAGCTGGCCTGGTGTCAAGAAGGACAGCAAAGAAGCCACTTCTCTCCAAAAAAACATCAGGGACAGATTGATCTTCTGCAAAAAGTATGGCGAATGGACTGTTGAGGACTGGGGCAAAGTCATATTCTCTCATGAAGCCTCTTTCCGATTGTTTGGGGCATCTGGAAAATGGCTTGTCCGGAGAACAAAAGGTGAGCGCTACCATCAGTCCTGTGTCATGCCAATAGTAAAGCATCCTGAGACCATTCATGTGTGGGATTGCTTCTCATCCAAGGGAGTGGGCTCACTCTCAATTTTGCCCAAAAACACAGCCATGAATAAAGAATGGTACCAAAACACCCTCCAACAGCAACTTCTTCCAACAATCCAACAACAGTTTGGTGAAGAACAATGCATTTTCCAGCATGATGGAGCACTGTGCCATAAGGCAAAAGTGATAACTAAGTGGCTCCGGGACCAAAATGTTGAAATTTTGGGTCCATGGAAACTCCCCAGATTTTAATCCCATTGAGAACTTGTGGTCAATCCTCAAGAGGCGGATGGACAAACAAAAACCCACTAATTCTGATAAACTCCAAGAAGTGATTATGAAAGAATGAATTGCTATCAGTCAGGATTTGGGCCAGAAGTTGATTGAGAGCATGCCCAGTCAAATTGCAGAGGTCCTGAAAAAGAAGGGCCAACACTGCAAATACTGACTCTTTGCATAAATGTCATGTAATTGTCGATAAAAGCCTTTGAAACGTATGAATGCTTGTAATTATATTTTAGTACATCACAGAAGCAACTTAAACAAAGATCTAAAAGCAGTTTAGCAGCAAACTTTGTGAAAACTAATATTTCTGTCATTCTCAAAACTTTTGGCCACGACTGTACATACCCCACTTCTGTGTTCTCTCTTGGATGCAGCTGTTAAGAAGAAGGCCAATGTTAGGACATGCTGTCATTAATGTTTCACCACACACACAGACAAAAATAACCCATGTTGGATTATTTGAACTACTTTGTGGATGTACCAAACATTTAGACTTCTTAGGGTCCAATTACTGCTGATTAATATTTAATTAATTATAAAATTTATCAAAGTGATCAAAGTATTATATACCAAAGAATCATATTTTTCATTACAGACCGGAGTGACTCAGATTCATTATGCAAAATGCACCACCATAAAGCATTACTTACTTCTTGTGTTGGAAGCTGAGGCCATACACTGGTATTTCCATACTTTGGTAGTCTCCTTCCTGATCCTTGTCGGTGATAATTGTGCCTTCCCTCACCTGCACAAAAATAGTTAACGTAATGGTAGTGTAAATTATTAATACAGTAAATCACTGGAAAATTTTAGGATGTAAACATTAGGAAAAAATAAAAATTAATCAGCATCAGAAGCACATATGTCTCATAGTGTTGCTGGTTAACCTAGGGTAGGGATTATCACCTTGATACTGATGATCACGGTCATGCAGCCTGTTATCACCTGTGTAGAAAACACACCAAAACAAAGTTTATATATTTTTTGCTGTTTCATATCTCAAAATATCTAAAAAGCTTTAAAATTGATCCTACACTTGCATCAAACTCTGCAACAATCAGACCTTATTCTAGAACATATATAAGTGATACTTATTCATGCTCTGCATGTTTCCAAACTCTTCTTACCCTACCAAACGCACTGCTGATTTACCCTCCCCCACTCCAATCTCATCTGAACTGATATCTTTATACCACTTTTGATTGACTGAACACACATGCAGTGAGTAGGGCAGGGATAATTGGAAAACAATTAGGCCAGGTGTCCTTGAGGACCAGGGGTCCGTTCTTCGTACAACGCTAACTGAGTTAGCTGGATTTGATTGTTGTGGATTTGTCCTGATCTTGGATTGTTTCGTTCTTCGAAGCGAATCTCGCGCTTGCTGTCATAGCAACATGTTTGTAAGCTTAAACCTGCTCGGGAGCAGGTTTATTTCATGTAAACAGGATTTAGGCTGCGCTCCTGGCGGGTTATGATTGGTTAAAATGGCGAGATCACATCTGATTGGTTAGAGCATGACTGACGCGGACTGACTCCGCGGGGAAAAGAAAAGTATCTTGCATGAATATATGGATGGATGTATTTAAACATAAATACAGTATATGCATATATGTGTGTTAATCTCCGTGTGTCTAATCATATGTAACATTCTATCCCCCGATTGCATCTATATAATTGGTGGTTATTTTCTCAAATCTGTCTCAGTCATGTCTTGTCCGTTTATGAGAGAGCAACCAGTTACTGAAGGTGTGAGGATTATTCGTTTAGAGTTTTTCAAATGCCTCGTGTATTGCGTGATAGACAGGATCCTTTAGCACAGCACGACAATATACTTCTTACTATACTTGTTCTTCTACTTCACTTTTACACTGTAAACCCGAATAAGTTGGCAATACTCAAAATATTTGAGGTAATCAGTTACATAATTTTTAAAAGTAATTTTAAGTAAACAGAACTATCAATATTACAATTTGTTGCAAATAAAGTAAATTCAATCCAGCGCGGGAATCGAACCCGGGACTTTCACATGGCAGGCGAGACACCTACCACTGAGCCATCAGAGCTCTTCAGATTTAAGTTGGTGGAACTTTGAGGTGACAGATACTGTTACTTAAGTACTTATGATTACTTAAAATATCAAATTTGTTTACCTAACTTTAAATGAATACAAATAGGATTTGAGAGGATTTATAA
Source organism: Clarias macrocephalus (assembly GCA_011419295.1). Classification (NCBI taxonomy): domain Eukaryota; kingdom Metazoa; phylum Chordata; class Actinopteri; order Siluriformes; family Clariidae; genus Clarias; species Clarias macrocephalus. The sequence goes on from JAAGKR010004549.1 coordinate 25,892, forward strand.
TATATATGATAGATAGATAGATAGATTGCAGACACACATACATACATTCACAACATGTAACACGGGCAGCACTTACGTATTTAATAACTTTTATTTTAAATTATCTTAATTAAAGTTTGAAATTCTCCATAACCCTCTAATAAAAGCTTTTGCTCCGCTTGAGAAAAAAAAGAGCTGCTCTTTTGCCATTTCGTCAACCAATCGCAGGGGTGGTGATCAGTGTTTCTACTGTTGATGCATATCGCCTTTTAAACAAATGCACGAACGCGCAATAATCCTAGACAACTCAATCCAGCTATACTAATCATCATCTACAGGTTTGCTCGAAGAACCGAATTAGCCGCATTGTAATTAGCACGATGATCTCATCTTAGATCTGTCAATTAATCTCGGATGTTTCAAGCCACGTACGAAGAACGGACCCCAGGGCTGGGAGCTCCATATCTATTACACCATGTTCCTGCAGTAGCACGAAACTGCCCTGCTCATTTGTAAATATTTTTAAGGCAATGAAACAAAATCCAGCCAACTTAACATTATGTGGATTTGGTCATTTTGCCATGAGTTTTCCACCAAGGCGTTTGCTCAACTGCATAAAATAGCTCAACTTAAGTGTAAAGACCACATGGGGCTTTATACTTGCGAACTCATGCTAACAGAGTTTATTTTAGGAGAAGCCTAACATTAACACTACTAACTTTTAGCCTACTAGTTAATTTTAGCCAAAACCAAACTCAATTTCGATTCCTTTGTGCCAAACAAGTAAAACTTATAAACATTTATAAAACAATACAAACAGTATACTCACCAAACAGTAGTTTTTTTTTTACGATGTTAACTTGCACCCTCCTTAAGGCCTCCTCTCATCTTGGCAGTAAATAAAAGATGAAAATGTGCTAACTTATCTCTCTCAAGATAAGCTAGAATACCGCGAAATATTTCGCCCAAAATTCTAACAAAAAAAACATGGAGCAATTATATGCACGCAGAGTAGGTTTGTTTTTGTTTTTTTGCATACATTTCATAAAAACAATAAAATCATTATGTAATACGAAATCACGGGTCGAGTAATGTGAAATGCAGTGGCTTCACAATCTTAACCACATAGAGCACTTTGTGAATATATAATTTGTCATAAAACAAGATGTGAATAAAATTATTGTGTTTTTCATAAACATTTTCTTCCTTTTTACCCAATGAGTCTTGCTTGACTATAGACGTGTAAAGGACGTCAATGGCCATCTATTCACAACCTCTTAAAACGTACTCGGGGCACTTACTTTTTATTGCAGTATTAACCGAGGTGTAAGCACAATCGCTTTTTGCATGTTTCGCGCTCAATACTACAGTGCATTTAATAAAGGATCACGATGGACTGTAAATGCACATGTAAAAGACCTCACATAGTGGGCCTTCTCTCACACATGCACTCACTATTGAAATGCACATAGACTAAAAGTCAAAGTGACCGCTATACATGCAACCCCAGACAACTGTAGACATGTACAAATGTATCTGAATGCATTTTTAGGAAATGTTTTGTGTCACATATTTTTACAGATTTATGCCGTCTTACCACGACAGTTTTTGGCCAAGGACACGACGTTGCCGTCGGACCAATGTTTGCTGGGATGTGAAGACCTGTCTTAGCTCTGGAAAAAAATAAGACAGACCACTGCAATTTACTCCAGAAATCTTCTGGAATGTCATCAAGAGGAAGATGGATGGCCTCAAACCATAAAGCTGAGCTGTTTGCTTTTTTGCAAAAAGAAGTAGCACAGTGGTTAAGGCATTGGATTATGATTTGGAAGGTTCAAATCCCATGATCACCAAGCTGTAACTGTTGGGCCCTTGAGGTTCTTAACCCTCAACTACTCAGATGTATAATGAGATAAAAATGTAAGTCACTCTGGATAAGGGCATCAGCCAAATGCCTAAATGTAAGAAAAACATCAGAGATCAGTAGTAACGAGTTATATTTACTCCGTTACATTTACTTGAGTAACTTTTTAAAACAAATGTACTTCTATGAGTAGTTTTACTGCACCATACTTTTTACTTTTACTTGAGTTGATTTGTGAACAAGAAATGCTACTCTTACTTCGCTACATTCAGCTACATTCGACTAAATTCGACTCATTACTTTTCTAACCATTTATTCTACACATGCAGCCAGTGGATCTACCACCTGAATATTTCACTAATCAGATGCAGCAACAATGATTACATGAGTCCGTTTGATCAATCAGGTTTTCAGTGTGTTCTATAAATTCATCCTACCTGTGAATCCGTCTTACATACGCTCACTGCCCATGCGCAAACAACAGTTCCAGCATCTTTCTCTAGTTTTGCAGAATGCCCATAAATCCATGCTGCTACTAGTGGGATCTTGCGGTTAGTGTACAATCTTGCAGTGAGAATGCTTTTTTCATGTTTGTATGATTATATGTTAACTTTAAATGTGCATATAATGCAACCAGTCCAGAATTAATCACCAACACATGTGTTGTACATTTTTATGCGTCCCAAAAAATATGATGCATCCCTGGTATCCTATACAAAGCATGTTTTTCTTTCAAAAGAACAGCTTCATACTGTGGCGTCTTCTCTATCTGCCAAAACAGACACACACTTCAGCATATATACTAATATATAATTATTATAATATTAAAAAAATGGACATTACAATTGAAACAGTTACTCCGTACTTGCAGTCTTTTCACCGAATAGTTTTTTACTCATACTTGAGTAATATTTTGGATGACTACTTTTTACTTTTACTGAGTAATATTATTTTGAAGTACAGCTACTTGAGTAATTTTTTTGGCTACTCTACCCACCTCTGAAAAACATAAACTGGTTATTATATACTGTATATACATATAATGTACATATAATTTATAACATATAATGTATAACATGCAAACTCTGTGTATATATACACAGAGTTTGCATGTTCTCCCTGTGTCTGGTGGGTTTTGGTGCAGATTAGGCTAATTGGTGTTTCCAAATTGCCCATAGTCTTTGTGTACCCTGCTCGTGCCCTAAGTCTCCTGGGATAGTCTCCTGGGATAGGCTGGTACCACCGGCTGACTTTGGGAATACTGTGCTGCTAAAATCAACTGGCTTCAAGGATGTCATGCTAGCCATGGACTCTGGTCTCAAGAATGCCATGGTCTCCCCGCCACCTGCAGGAATGAAGTGGGTGCACCCTGGATCGAGTGGCAATTCCTCGCAGGGCACACACATAAAGCACACACAATCAGACTTACATTCACACACCACGAGCAATTTGGGAATGCCAATTAGACTAATCTGCATGTCTTTTGGACTTACATACAAACTTCATGAACACAGACCCAAGGTGGGAATTAAACCTAGACATAACTATAGACCCTGTTCCATATTTATTTTGTATTTTGTTTCAGCTTGTGAAGCTAGAGTATACATTTAATAAAGTTTTAGATCTTCTAGATATCTACAAGGTGCAGTTTTAATGTTTACATTTACTCTAATATTTAATCTGTAGCACTAAATTAATAAGGATCTAATGTGTAAATATATATCCAAGAGGTTTTTAATGTGCAGGCCTAATACAAAAATTATAATGGGTATTTAGAAAATGTAATGTAATCTAATAGAAATTGCAAGCACAGATCTAATGTAATAGAGAACTAATATTCACAGCTAATCTATTTTAAGGTCTCATTGTATTTTTGTAAAGGCTGAGAGAAGTATGTCAACAGATGGTGTTACCATTCAAAAAAGTGGTGTATGTAAAGAGCGAGTGCAGCGCTTAGAGTCAATGAGCTCGGTGGCTGGAATGCGGAAGTGCCGAGAGCGCGCTCACTGTTTTTCTGAATGGGCTCCGTGGCAGGAATGCGGAAGTGCCAAGCCGGCGCATATAGAAGGTGCATAAGCTGTTTGCAGGCGATGACAATCCCGCAAAGCGAGGCAGACGAATCGCGCAGGCTGCTAGATCCGAAACAGTAGTTCGTGGTCGATGAACAGGCAGAGATCCGAAACGTGAAACCGAGAAAGTCTGTGATCAGAGCTTGTGGTTGATAAACAAATCCGAGGGTCAGCAACAGTAAATCCGTAAAGACAAAGGATCCGTAGCGTGAGACAAAGACAAGGTCATGAAAACAGAGCGTGGTCGAGATGCGGGAGTTCAAAGCAGAGAGAAACGCTGGAATACTGGGCATGGATAGCACACAATAATCTGGCAGAGAGCTGTTGTCTGAAGGTGTGTTAAATAAGAGAGCTGTGATCATCAGGAATTGAGAACAGGTGTGTTTGGAGCAGTGAAAAGCATGGGACAGGATGGATCGTGGAGCAGGAGTGTGCAGGTGATCAGGATCTTGTCTGAGACATGGGCATGACCTGGCGTTCTGTGACAGTACCCCTCCCTCTACGAACGACACCTGGCGTTCTTGAGGGTGCCTCGGGGTGGATATTGTGAAATTCTGTGATCAAGGAATGGTCCAAGATGAACCTGGCTGGTACCCAGCTTCTTTCCTCGGGTCCATAGCCCTCCCAATCCACCAGGTACTGGAGGCCGCGCCCGCGGCAGCGGGACTTAAGGAGTCTGCGGATGGTAAAGGCTTCACCCCCGTCTATAAGTCGAAGTGGAGGAGGAGGGCTATGGGGTTGGTGACAAAGGACACGGGACCAAACGGCGGACATGGGAGACGTGGAACGTGGGGTTAATTCGGCCCATGGATAATGGCAGGGCCAGTCTGATGGAGCATGGATTAATGACACGAGAGATTGTGAATGGGCCGATGAACTTAGGCGAGAGTTTTTGGGATGTAGGTAGGTTACGTGTGGAGAGCATAACTCTTTGTCCAACTCTGTAAACTGGAGCGGCTGAGCGGTGTAGATTGGCTTTGCGCTGAAAAATGGTCGTTGTAATTGAGCACGAGATCGTTGCCATGTCCTTTTACAATGACGGATGAAGGTTTGAGCTGAAGGGACAGCAGTTTCTTCCTCCTGGGTTGGGAACAGTGGTGGTTGATAGCCGAGGCAACACTGAAAAAGTGACATGCCTGTAGAGGAGGTGGGAAGCAAGTTATGCACATACTCAAACCAAGGGAGGAAACGACTCCAAGAAGCTGCATCCTATGAGGTCATGCATCTCAGAGATTTCTCCAATTCTTGATTCATGCGCTCGATTTGACCATTGCTCTGAGGGTGAAATCCTGATGAGAGGCTGGGGGTGGCGCCAATAAGGCCACAAAAGGCTTTCCAAAATTGTGCAGAGAACTGTGTGCCCCTGTCCAAGACTATATCTGATGGGAGGCCATGGATTCTGAAAACATGGGAGATAAGGAGTTCAGCCATTTCCTTGGCAAACGGAAGCTTGGGTAGAGGAATGAAGTGGGCTGACTTGGAAAACCGGTCAACAACTGTTAAAATGCAGGTATTATTGTTGGAAGGTGGCAATCCGGTTATGAAGTCCAATGAAATGTGAGACCAAGGGCGATGGGGAATGGGAAGGGGTCTTAGGAGTCCCTCAGGCGGACGATTTGTTGTCTTATTCCTGGTGCAGATATCACAAGACACCACAAAGCTTTTGACATCCTCCTTGATGGTCGGCCACCAGAAGCGTTGATTGAGCATTGAAAAGGTGCGAGTTGCCCCTGGGTGACAGGCTAGCCTGGAGCTGTGGCCCCATTCTAGGACTTGGGAGCGAACAGAGAGCGGGAGCGAACAGTAGCCCAGGTGGAACATTACTGGGGCCTGGCTCCTGTTCCAGAGATTGCAGGACCAGGTTTTCCACATCTAGCCAGGTTACGGCTATAAGGCACTGGGGCGGAAGGATGGTTTCCCTTGTGGATATGTCCTGGGGGGCGTGAAACTGTCGGGAGAGGGCGTCAGGCTTAGTATTCTTGGTTCCTGGGCGATATGACAGCATGAAGTTAAACCGTGAAAAGAACAGCGACCAGCGTGCCTGGCGTGAATTGAGTCTTTTGGCTGACTTGAGGTATTCTAGGTTCTTGTGATCAGTCCAAACAAGAAACAGGTGTTCAGCGCCTTCCAACCAATGTCTCCATTCTTCGAGGGCAACCTTAACTGCTAGCAACTCACAATCCCCAATGTCATAGTTCAGGGGGTGTGAGCCAACGAGAAAAAAAAGAGCATGGATGAAGTTTGTTGTCCTTTGGTGTTCTCTGAGAAAGCACAGCTTCCACTCCTGTCTCAGAAGCTTCAACTTCGACGATGAACTGGAGAGATGGGTCAGGAAAGGTGAGGATGGGTGCTGTGGTAAAGCGCTGCTTGAGGTCATTGAAGGCCTTCTCTGCTAGGGGGTTCCATCGAAAGGGGATCTTGGTGGATTTGAGAGATGTGAGTGGGGCTGCCGATAGAAATTGGCGAAGCCCAAAAAGCGTTGAAGCTCCCGCCTCGACGATGGTGTTGGCCAATCCGTGACGGCCTTTACTTTGACTGGCGTGCTGTGACAAAACTTACTATTATTGAAAAGTTAAAGGCAATTATTGACCACAATAAAAAAAAGTAAAAACATTTGCTTTGTTATTTTATGAAACTTAGAGGAAAAAGTGCAATAGAAATAAGAAAATATACAGGTGAAATGTGAAAAATTAAAATACAGTGCAAAAGTTCATTTATTTCAGTAATGCATTTTAAAAGGTGAAACTAATACATGAGATAGACACATTACATGCAAAGCAAGATAGTTCAAGCCATGATATGTCTTAATTGAGATGATTATGGCGTGCAGCTCATGAAAAACCCAAATCCACAATCTCAGAAAATGTTAATATTACATGCAATCAATACATGGATTGTACATAGAACAATATCGGACCTCTGAAAAATATACATATGCATATGTACTCATATGTACTTGGTTTAGGCCCTTTTTGCAGCAATTACTGTCTCAATGTGGTGTGGCATGGAAGCTATCAGTCTGTGGCACTGCTGAGGTGTTATGGAAGACCAGGATGCTTCAATAGTGGCTTTCAGCCCTTCTGCATTGTTTGGTCTAGTGTCTCTCATCTTTCTCTTGGCAATGCCCCATAGATTCTCTATGGGGTTCAGGTCAGACGAGTTTGCTGGCCAATCAATCACAATAATCTCACGGTCATTGAACCAGGTTTTGGTGCTTTTGGCAGTGTGGGCAGGTGCCAAGTCCTGCTGGAAAATGAAGTCAGCATCCCCATAAAGCTCGTCTGCGGAAGGAAGCATGAAGTACTTGTATGGATTAGCAGGCCACCTCAAAGAGGGCCTCTGGAAGACGAAGAGACAGTTCACGACATCAGCAAATAAAGAGAGAAACGGTTACTCTTTCCCAACTCAGATGGTGCAGATCTGCACAAACAACTTCCTTGCACCAGAGAAAAGCATCTCACATCGTCACAACGGTGTAGAGCAGCACAAGTGCTTTGAATAGGGAAGTTTCACAACCCCCTGGCAGTTGCTGACGCCAGGAATGCGTTTCCTCTGGGCCCCAGAACAAAGAACATCCAAATCTTTAGGGACACGTACTATGTTAATCAGTTAAAGTATGCCACTTGGGCAGATATAAAATTATATATGTGTGTACATGTAGAATGTATGATGTCTTTGTGTTGTGTTCAACATGTTTACTATAAACTTAAGGAGTGTAATCAGCCTGTACAGCCCTTGCTATAGATAAAGGTATGAATGGGTAAGTGTGTGTGTGTGTGTGTGTGTGTGTGTGTGTGTGTGTGTGTGTGTGTGTGTGTGTGTGTGAGTGAGTGAATGATTAAATAGCATAGTTTCATGTAAGGTAGATTAGATCAATAAATTCTTGCTTGTTTATAAAGAACTGTTGCCTTGGTCATGTATTTTAAAGTTTAAACATTTGCCCAGATCTTACATTATCTTGCTCATAATTGATAAACTAGTTGTAAACTAAATTTAAACAGAATTTTTAATTCGCTACAAAAGCGCTCAGAGAGAAGAGCAAGCGTACTCCTTGTTCTATCTCTTATCAGGCCTTCATAGATAAGTTATATGTGCGTGTCCCATATTTAACTCATCTATGTGATTAAATCTCCCCGGTACCGAGCTTAGAGTAGCTAACTAAAGTCTCGATACCCCCTTGATTCGTTGAATTCGACGCGGTGCTCAGAGAGAGTGTCCAAATGCGTTATTTGGGAGAAGTACTAAACTTAATTTAGTAAATTGTATGATTTAAAATCCACGTTGTGTTTTGTGTATTATGTTTAATGTCTTGTTTGACGAAGGGCTGAGACGCGCTGAGATCTCAGCAATGTTGTGGTGTGAAGGTATTAACAGCCAAGTTGTTTTCCTTACTCTAATGAGTGAAGTCGAGGTCGTTTAGCTATAAAGAGCTAACCTGTGTTTTTCAGGTTGTTCAATGTTAACTACGTTGCCATTACCGACTACTCAGAACTGTTGAACTAGCATGCTCATTTCAGCGATGCACGTCACCATAGCAACGACCGTGGCCCGGAAATCCTAAACAACCTCTTCCGGGATAACTTTTCAGTGCGCATGCGCAGTCAGCAGTGCCATTTTGAATCGGATGTAAACAAAGCCTAGCATAAGCTCAGTAGTTAAGGCTAGCACGTTTACATGGTAGCCTATGTGCATGTAGCATCTATGCTAGTAGCATTGAAGGTTAGTGGTTAGCACATAGCATCTTTCAGTTGTGAATGCACTGTTCGAAAGTTGTTAAAGTGACTTAACCTCTTCTGACCCACTCCTCATTGAGTTATGGATACTCATTGGGTTAATTAAAACTACTTTTAGAAATTTTTGATGACATCAGGAATGTTCATTATTTTCTAACTGTTTTATCTAAAAGTTTAATACTATTTCATAAATTGTTACAGTTTCGGCGTTCATTGATACTGGTGGATTAACTTAACTGTAACTACTTATATGATTTTGATGATAAACCTTACTCAAATTTTGTTATTACTCAATTTTGCTATTGTTATTACTTAGAAATTTTAAAATTCATTAAGTAATCAATTAGAGTTGGATCCCTAATTCAATGATAAGTGATCGATTAAGTTAATTACAAATTGCTCCTACCAGTTTTAGTGTTAATTAAAGCTCAATAATTGGCTATGATTTAAAATTGTTTGACTCTAATTTGAGATTCGAATAAAACATTTTTCTCTCTCTATCCACTAGGTTTTTATTTTTCTCACTCAGTTTTAACTAACTGAGCCCAAACCTCATAGGTTTCCCTTCGCTTAAAGCCTGGTAGTTGATGGCACTTTCCCTAGTGCTTGACTGTTGCAGTGACGGTTGCCCTCATGGTGAGTTACAGCGTGTGAGTCACCCGTTCTGACGTAACCTGGTGCTGGCTGGGGGTGTAACCAAATCACTTGGTCCTAGCATTGCACTGTGAGCATGCAGCAGGCATCAGCAATCGTGCAGCGGAGAAGGAGTCAACAAAACTAACCGGGCGAAGGCTTGGGCGCACCACCTGGTGGCTATTGATGGGTAGCCACAAGGTTTGGCCCATTTTCTCATCAGGCCAATTAGTCGTTGACGTGCCTTCCCCATGGTTGTGCTAAAAGCCACAGGCTGTTTGAGCTGTTCACTGCAATACAAAAGATGGAGTGTTCGGTAAGACGGTGGACCCTACCACTGAGCTCCAACTGAAGCAACCTAGCTCATCACCGAGCCTACTGTAGTGTATAAGCGTATTATCCCATTCAGTTAGCGAAACCCCAAAGGGAATTTAGGGTCTTCTCAATACTTAGGTCAGTAGTTTTCCCCCTAAACAGCAAAACCAAGCACCAAGATATAGTGACCCAATAGCAACACCACTCTGTGAACCTTGATAAGTATCCTAACATTAGGAGAAAACCCGATACTCTCTTTTTCTTCTTCTTCTTCTCTGTCTCAGCTTCCTCTTCTGATTTGACTACTGCTACTGTTCTGGGTTGCACTTGTGAAAGTCACAAAGCAGAGAACTTAACGTAGAAATGTAACATATTTTTAAAATGTGAGTTCTTAGGTTCAAAGGCGTCTGACTCTCACAGTACCATGGTTTTCATGCCAGGATCCTACCAAGCCAAGGCTAAAGCAGATCAACTAGGAAACTGTCCATTAAAATTCGAAGACGCATCTAGTTTCAATTTGGGCATGGTTGTCAACCCTGGAGGAAATTTTAAATAACAACCAAATAACAATGGTCCTGAGAAATTCCCATTTCAAACCCCCTTTATTTAGGAGCACCCTTCTAAATCAAACTTAATAAAACAAAAGGGGGAGAAGGAATTTGACACCAGAACTTTCTGACACCAGAAATGCAGATTCTGTTTGTTTTTGTTTCCTCAACTTAGCATTAGCTCCACCCTTTTCTTACAAAAGGAGAACCTCCTCTTACATGAAAGGGGGAGCTTACCATTATTACTCTATCACTTGCTCTGTGTGTTGTTGTCTAGCTGTGCTAACTGTGTGTTCACTAGTTCTTCCCACAGAGACACCCAGTTAATAGCACACCCACCTGAGGACCACAGTCACAGAGAACCACGCTCAGCAGTAGCCCACACTTACACATCTGTTTGTTGTGTTTTTTTATGTTTGATTCTTTTTCATCCTGTTTTGTTTTTCTTGTTCTAAAATCTGTGTCAGTTGTGGTTCTAGACCCCATCAAACATGTCTCACACCACAGACCACGTCAGTCGCTGGGAAGATCTAAAGACATGGGTAAGTGTTGCAACCTACAGCCTTCTACCTAAGGCCACCGAAACACCAAAGCACCAGCCACAGGGCCAGCTGGATGACAACTTAACGAGCTCTATGAAATAAGACCCAAGTCAGTGCTACAGTCTCAAAGAACTGTCCAAGATCACCGGCTCCTGACGTCACACACTCATCATCGCCCTCAAACTGAGCGACAGGCACGCCGCCTATGTCCAGCAAGAGCTGACACATGCACAACGACATATCAAGCAGCTAGAACTGGAGGCTGAGGAGCGACAGAAAGTGGGTGACGAGGTAGAGCAAGATGTGGAAATCACCAGGCTGCAAGAAGCCCTGGCAACTACTACACATGAAAGGGAACAAGGCAAGGCAGACTATGCTGATCTTTCCGACAGGCTGCAGTATGCAGAACAGCTACTAGGAAAGGCCGAGGCTGACTCCAGGGAGAAAAATGGCAGAATTAAAGCCCTCGAAATTCACCTGGACCAGGCCAGGAAAGAGATCAGCCGCCTCATGCGACAGCTGGACCATACTAAAGAAGAGTCCTACAGCATCACAGAGGAATACATGCCCGCCTGTGAATGGTGCCATGATCCTTCAAAGAAACGACAGGCACCCATCTCACCCCTGCTGAGCAGGACCAGGTCCCCTGTTCTTGGACCGACAAGTAGTGGACAAAGTGAATGAGCGGGGCCGAAGCATCCCCCAGCTCCCTCCAAAGAACCCTACTACATGGCAAAACACCAGGAGCCTGTGCCCTCCAGCCACAGAGCATCACACGACGTAGACCTCAAAGACCTCGACAAGCTCGCCAGGAACATTGACAAATTCACGCCGCATATGCCAAGGTAGCCAAGATGTCCACTCTTATCTATGAGACATTGATTTCCATCTTGAAATGAGAGCCAACATATCTGGCCAAGGTAGATTCTATTTGATCTGAGCAGCATCCAGCCCTGAAGTGCGCAACTTCCTAGACCGGCAGCCTGGTCACACAAAGACTGACTACCATCTGCTCCGAGAAGCTCTCGTCAAAGAATTTTCTAATCCTGAGTTCGAACAAGGACTAGTGTCTGCTCTGGAAAGCATGATAGCCTGCTATCAGCCGACTCAGACAAGCATACTTCGGCACTCGGAATGAAGCAGACATGGAAAAAGACCTGAACTTCAAGACTCTGTTCCTACGAAACCTCCATCCTGGAGTGCGCCGAATACGCAGCAGTTGCGAGATTTGGCACAAAAAGCGTACAGAAAACAGAAGATGGCTTCAGGAAAGGGTGTCAAAATTACAGCAGTTTGTGACTCCAACACTCAGAGTCAGGGCTGGCTATGGAGGGCGCCCAATGTCAAGACAAATGCCAAGCTCCACCCAAAGAGTGGAATGCACCCTCGTCCAACAAAAAACGAGACTCCTATGCTGGTACCCGACCTAAACAGCAGAACTGCCACTGGGATGGATCACGTGGACGACAGCCCTCATCCATACCTCATGAAAGTCAGTGGAAGAAATCATGAAATTGGCCAAAGTCAAAAGGGAAAAGCTTGTGTGAATCCAATGGAACCTCCAAAGGAAAACAACGAACACACCTTGGAATCCAAGGAATCGACGAAGAAACTCATCAAGATTCCAGGCTAACCCAGCTCAAGCCAAAGCCACAAGTGAGTCAAAGACATCACTATGCTTCGACCCCCAAAAACTCATTAGAGTGATGACGGAAGAGTTTTTCCAAACTGACAGGAAAAGGGGGAAGAACAAACCACTGACACAGTTCGACTGTCCTATACCTTTCACCACACTAACATAGTTTGTTCCTGATAAAGGCATACAGTTTTGTTTATTTTATTTTGGAAACGTAACACCTAATCACCCTAGGCCCAACCTCTCGTAAAGAGGAGGTGCTCCACACATATGACACTGGTTATTCTGTCTTAACCTCTGTGTCCTTGTGTACCTTTTCCTTTGCTTTCTTTTTTATCTCTGGCTTTCCTTTCTCCTCTATCATAAAAGAACTACCTTAACTAAGCTTTGAGTCCAGATCTCAACCTAGGTACTGCCCCAAGCAAGGCATCCCTAGGCTTAAGTCTCCCCAATGCGACTTTGCCAAAATTAATTAAATCCTGCACCATGACTCAGTTGGAGATGGAATTGTAGTTTGCATGTGCCTGTTCTCTCTCTCTCTGCCTTTTTGTTCCAGTGCCCGCTGATCTTCGCACCGGGAATCTCATGGAGCAAAAGGGGGAGATGTAGGGACTGGCAGACCACCTCAAAGAGGGCCTCTGGAAGAGGAAGAGACAGTTCACGACATCCGCAAATAAAGAGAGAAACAGTTACTCTTTCCCAACTCAGATGGTGCAGATCTGCACAAACAACTTCCTTGCACCAGAGAAAACCATCTCACATCTCCACTCAAAATGGTGTAGAGCAGCACAAGTGCCTTGAATAGGGAAGTTTCACAACCCCCTGGCAGTTGCTGACCCAAGGAATGCGTTTCCTCTGGGCCCCAGAACAGAGAACATACAAACCTTTAGGGACACGTACTATGTTAATCAGTTAAAGTATGCCACTAGGGCAGATATAAAATTATATATGTCAACCTGTACAGCCCTTGCTATAGACAAAGGTATGAATGGGTATGCAAGACATGGGATGTTTGGTATCAAATGAAAATTCTGTATATTCAATGAACGTTGATGTGCATGAAATCGTATATGAACCAGACTCATGTTAATACACGTTACCTAAATTACTAAAACTCCACTGAGATGGCCTCCCACGTGACAGAGCAAACCACAAGTTAAAAAAGAGCATGAAAAAGAGGAACCATGCAGGGCATGACTACAACCACAACCATCTCTGATTGGAACAAGAAGAAGTCCCACAGAAGAAGTCTCAGAGCGTCATCATCGGTAACCAGGCAACGAACACGCCGCCGAGGGCTTTTCCCGAAAGACATCACCTCAACCCAGTGCACCGACCAATCAGCAACGCCGTGATTCCCTTCACTAGAGGCGAACCACCAGATGAGAACGAAATGTAACGCAAGTAAACAAACAAAGCTTCATACCTTGCTGAAAGTGGTGCTCGATTCATAACTAAACCATAAGAATTAAACCCAAGGCTCTGCTCTTGTGACTTTTTCAGTTCCAGTAAATCATAAAGTTAACTCCATTAACTTTCACCCTCTAAACTGTTTAAGTGTATGTGTGTGTGTGTGTGAATGATTAAATACTGTTACCTTACTGGTTACTGTAACTTACTGTTTGACGACACTTTATATTTTATCGATATGCTGTTTTTTTTACTTTACTTTACTTGATAGCAAGGGTGAGCAACTGTAACCGGGAATAAGCAATTTCCCCTTGGGGATTAATAACGTTCTTTGAATCTTGAATCTTGAATCTTGAAAAAATAGCATAGTTTCATGTAACGTACATTAGTTCAATAAATTCTATAAAGAAATTTATAAAGAACTGTTGTCTTTTGCCCAGATCTTACGTTACCTTGCTAATAATTGCTAAATACTAGATTTTGTGTTATCATCGGTGGCCACGTGATAAGCAGAACTGGTAAGATACACTAAATTGTGCTAAATGCTGGACGGCTAGTCGATAAAGTGTACTCTATAAATTGTAATTCAATTCAATAACATTAACCCCGAATCCTTAAAGATTCGATTCACCTCTAAGCCAGAGTTGAAACCCTACATACTCCAAAATCTCCTGGTAGACGGGTACGTTGCCCCTGGACTTAATGAAGCACAATGGACCAACACCAGCAGATGACATGGCTCCCCAAATCAACATAGACTGTGGAAACTTCACACTGGACTTCAAGCATCTTGCAGTGCCTCTCCATTCTTCCTCCAGACTCTGGCTCCTTCGTTTCTAAATGAGATGCAAAAGTTGCTTTCATCAGAAAAGTGGACTTTGGACCACTGAGCAACAGACCAGTTCTTTTTTTCTTTAGCCCAGGTAAGACTCTTCTGACGTTGTTTGTTGTTCAGGAGCGCCTTGACAAGAGGAATACAACATTTGAAGTATTTGGTAACATCCAACTTCTTTTGCAATTACCTTTTAAGTCTTTCCCACCTTATGGAAGATGTCAGTGATGATTTTCTGCACAACTGTCAGGTCAGTAGTCTTTCCAATGATTGTGCTTCCTACTGAACCAGACTGAGAGACCATTTAAAGGCTCAGGAAACCTTTACATGTGTTATGGCTTAATTAGCTGATTAGAATGGGACACTTTGAGCCTAGAATATTGAACCTTTTCACAATATTCAAATTTTCTGAGATTGTGGATTTGGGGTTTTCATGAGTTCTAAGCCATAATAATTTCAATTATGACAAATCACGGCTTAAACTATATTAAACTTAAACATTGCTTTGTATTTAATGAGTCTATCTCATATATTAGTTTCACCTTTTAAGTTGCATTACTAAAATAAATTAACTTTTGCATGATATTCAAATTTTTAGAGTTTCACCTCTAAATCAACAACTTTATATAGGCTTACACACTTTATAGTTAAATAATAATAACAATAATAATAATAATAATAATAATAATATAAAAAATAATAAGCTGTTTAATGTACTTTTTATTTTTTTTAAATCACAGATCAACATCTTAGAAGTATGCAACAATTTCACAGTATAGAAATTGTATTTAGTCAGCAATTTCAATGATGATTACAACAACAACAACAATTGTTGATCTTATAACAGTCTACACAGTTTTCAGCCTAAATATTAAGGAAACTATTATTTCTGGTGGCACAGTGGATTAGTGGTCAGCACTGTTGCCTTGCACCTCCAGAATCCAGGACTGATTCCTGCCTCAGTTCTGTTTGCATGAAGTTTCTGCACGTTCTACATGTTCTCTCTGTGCTTGGTAGGTTTCGTCCAGGTGCTCCAGTTTCCTCCTACTATCCAAAAACATGCAGATTAGGCTAATTGACATTCCCAAATTGCCCATCGTGCATGAAGAGGCATGTGAGTGTGTGTACGTTTGTGCTTTGTGATGGGTTTGTATCACTCCTTGTGCCCTAATTCTTCTGGGACAGGCTCCATGCCCCGGTGACCCTGTATACAGGATAAAGTGGTATAGATGATTAGTGAGTGAGACTATTCTTTTTTTTACGTGACGGAATGCTTATATTGTTTATTAACATGCAGTACAACATCTGCCAAATGTTTATAAGAAGTAGAGCTCTGTTATAATGATCTAGTGCTAAAATGTTTTGATTGACAGATTTTTATTTAAAAAGTAAAGACTCTTCAGGCTATCATGCAAAGTATTCTTTAAGTCTGCTGAGTTTCCTGTGCTATAGATAAAGGTAGATAACTCATTCTTCTTTGGGGACCAATTAGTGTGTGTGTGTGTGTGTTCTTGTGTAAGAGAGAGAATGAGAGAGATAGAGAAAGACAATCTTAATAGAAGAGAAGAGGGTTGTTGTCTGAAAGAGTGTAAAAAGAGGCCAGAAAGAAGCAGATAGTGAAATCGACAGATAGAAAGAGGCACAAAGACAGAGAGAAAGATGATGGAGGCAAAGGGATGGGCCTATGTGTTGCTAACAGGCCTCTAGGGACCTAAGCTTGACAGACCATATGGGTAACATTGGAAGAGAGAGCAGCAGAGAGAAAGAGAGATAGAAAGGGAGAGGTACAGGATAGTGTGAGCCCTCAGGCTGGCATGCCCCACCAACCCCACCCACTGCAACCCCCTGCGAGCTTCAGCTGTTAACTATCAGCCCCTGGCCGTTGGGAATACAGTCACAAAGATAAGTTTGCACATTACTAGAAGGTAATGTGGGACAAGAGACCCATCACCTAGTTTATGAGTAGAAGGGCAAAACTAAAACATCAAACATTGAAGGCATGTTAAAAGTGTCTATACAGTGGGAACATATTATTTGATGCCCCGCAGATTGCCTAATTTTGCCCACTAATAAAAAAATATGAAGGTCAATAATTTTTAGCATAGGTTTATTGAACAGAATGGAGATAGAATATTAGCCAAAAATCCAGATAAAATGAATACATATTTTGCATTTCAAAGAGAAAGAAAATATATGATCCCCAATCAAAACGTGACAAGCACAAAGGTAAAGCATTTCTTGTAGTTTTTTAACAGGTTTGCACACATCTCAGGAAGGATTTTAGTCCGCTCTTCTTCATATCTTCTCTACATCCTTAAGGTTTCTTGGCTGCTGCTTTGGCAACTTGATGTTTCAGCTCCGTCCATAAATTTTCTATAGGATTAAAGTCTGGAGACTGCCTAGACCACTCCTTAACCCTAATGTGCTTCTTCTTGAGCTCTCTCCCTTGTTGCTTTGGTGGTAAGTTTTGGCTGATTGTCATGCTGGAAGAGCCATCCATGACCCATCTTTAGGAGGTTCTCATTGAACCTCTCATCTCATCTATTCAGGAAGTTCACATTGGCCCCTCAATGCAGAAAAGTTGGCCTGTATCTTTAGCAGAGAAACAGCCCCAATGCCTTATGTTTCCACCTCTGTGATAGACTGTAGGGATGGTGTTCTTAGGGTCATAGTCAGCATTTTTCTTCCACCAAAAATGGCAGGTCGGGTTGATGCCAACCATGCAGCGCCAACAACTCCAACAGTTGTCACCAAGCTTCTTAATGATGTTCTTGTAGCCAATTCTAGCCTTGTAAAGGTTTACAATCTTATCCCTGACCTCCTTTGACAGATCTTTGGTCTTGCCCATGGTGGTGAGGTATGATGAGAAGATAGAGATTTTGTAGACAGGTGACTTTTATACTGATAAGTTGTTGGGAGCACTCTCTTAAATTACACTGTGTACTACATGAGCACATAACCGGTCTGTGGGAGGCAGAATTATTGTTGATCAAATACCAACAATAAATCAAATCAAATGCTGCCATTTTATGGTGGCTTAGTGGTTAGCACTGCCGCCTTGCACCTCCAGGTCCTCAGATTGATTCCTGCATAGAGTCTGTGTGCATAGAGTAAAAAATAAACACTGAATAATTAATTAGATGTCTGCATTTTCTTCTTGACCTGTGAATGATTTCGACTTTCACAATAATGGTTATAGGTTTGTGTTTGTTTATTTTGTGCCAGTATTTAATTTTTATCCCAATACACACCTTGCTGGTAGTGGGTTGAACACACTTTTGACTTCAAAACTGTTATAATCCTTAATTCTGTAGATTTAACATATTTACATAATAGTATCATTTAATTGCTACACATTCCACCACATCACAAAAAGTGCTTTATTTGGACTGAAATCTACTGACTGGTTTGAGTACCTACTGTATGGTGAAAAGACTTTCAGTTTTCTTTAAAATGCTATGAGATGGACTAGCCTAGATAAATTAAAAGATAACTCATTCTTCTTGGGGGAATGGAGGCAGTCTGGTTAACCGTGTGTGCGTGTGTGTGTGTGCACATGTATGTGTATGTGTGTGCATACTTTTTTGTATAATTTAATTAATAATGTCTGCATTAGTAAGTAAAATATATTAAAGTAAATTCATACAAATATTTTAGTGTGTAGTTAATGTCAAAAAGCAATTTTTTTGGAACTGTGAACTTCAAAATTGTAAACTATGGACTTCAAATAATTTATTTTAATGTGATTGACCTAGGTCTTGTGAAGTGTGAACACTATGTAATCAACATTGTGGTATTGTGCATCTTTGTTCTTTTTTATTAAAATTTTGATCAACGTTCATGTCCTAGGTGCCAATAGATAATAATGTTTGTAAGTCAATAATGATGGCTCAGGTTAAATCCATTTTGTATAAGTTTTGTATAAGTGTTATACAAATATAGACAATGTAAAAAATACATAGTAAAGGTGTGTGACAAATCTTGTGACATGTTCCTGCTCCACGCGTGCACACACACACACACACACACACACACACACACACACACACACACACACACACACACACACACACACACACTGTGAATATATGCTACAATTAAGACATCAATTTAAATTAAAATTGCATAATGTCATTGCGTAAAGTTCATGCTGACATAGTTGTAAGATAAAGTGATAGCTATCTCATCTTGTTTAGTAGTAACAGTTAATTTATGCCTAAAAATAAGAGATGCAAAAAAAAAAAAAAAAAAAAAAAAACATTTTCTACATTTAATTTCCTCAGACGTCTGCTAGGCCTCAAGCCTTTTGTCAATTATTCAGGAAACACCAGTGCTAAAATCCCAAATATTAGGGCAAATCTGTGAGTGTGTGCATGGTGGTTATTGAGTGGTAGATCTTCAGACTCATTCACACTATCCTAATTTCCTGTGCTTTATATAAGGCACAGCCTTTATTAGTTTCACCCTTCACATAATGTGCAGAAAGCTTACTTAACTGAAATGGTCAAACTTGAAGTTTTAACGAGTGCATATATTGTAAAGCAATCTGAATGCAATAATCATCCATCATTATTCAGACAATGGTGTAGCTCAGGGACTAAAGAATGGGAAACATATTTGATGGAAGGGGGAAGGGGAAGATTAAATTAATGCAAAGGACTCTGGAAGGCCTGAAGGTCTGCTTTAAGCATAAATGAAAGTGTACTTGTCAATTAAGGCAAATGATTGTAGCAAGTACTGTATATTTGGTTATTATTCGTGTGAGTACAGTACTTTACATACTTTGGACTGTGTGTAAATGTATGGTTTGTGTGTATGTCATTCTGTTCATTCTGTTCATATGAGCCAATCCCTGTATCCTAATGGGAGGGATTGAGGCCTGTGCCTGTGTTGCACCCCCTGTATCATGTTTGCACTAGGCTTTAATTACAGTAAAGACTGCTATATTTATTAAGGGGGTTGTAGCTCATTCACCCTGTGCGCTCGCATGTGTGTGTGTGTGTGTGTGTGTGTGTGTGTGTGTGTGTGTGTGTGTGTGTGTGTGTGTGTGTGTGTGTGTACCCAAGACAGAACAGAATCCTGCTGCTCACCCCTCCTCCTTAAAAACTCAGCCACAGTCTCCCCTGGCTCTGCTGCTGCCCACCTGCCATCTAATAACACACACACACACACACACACACACACACACACACACACACACACACACACACACACACACACACACACACGTACATGCGCAGGATGAATGAGCTACAACTGCAGCACTGCAAGATAAGCACTGCTGTTTAGAAAAAGGATTTTTTTTTAATATTTCAAATATTACAACAAAAAACCCTATCAGATATTCCCATCCTTGTTCCCACCAATGTGCTCTCTCTCTCTCTCCATTTTACTCCCAAGCTGACATTATCCAGCTTCAGCTGTCCACATGGTTCAATAGATCCTCTGTTGCACCCATTTTGATAACAAAGCTTACTCATTGATCATGTCCAGCCCAAGAGACCGAGTCTTCAAATATAATTGGGGCTGGGAAGAGTGGTGGAATGACTGACAGCAGTCAGAGATGATGATTAACAAAACATACTCTTTCACGTGACTCCCCATCAGAGTCTATTGTGCCAAGACAAAAACTGTGCAAAGTTCACAGCAATACCTGGCTTGGTATTATGTATGCAAAGATACTTCTGCTGCCTTCCTCTGATGTGATGTTTGTTTACAATCCTATCCACTTCAACATTGCAACAGTGAGACTATTGCTCCTTATCATACTCTTTACATACTATAGCTCTTCTAACCTGCAGCCACTGTTCTACCATTACCACTGCTCATATATCCTATTCAATCAAACCCTTTCTAACTATAATAGGTGTCTAAGAAATGATGAAAAGCCTTCATAAAAAGGAGTCTTATTGGCACTTCATTATTAAGTAGGCTGACTCTAGCACATTACCCATTAGAAGCCCATTAGAGGCAATAACAAACACAAGGCATTCATTTGTTTAGGTGAGTCATGCTATACATAAATTAATCGTCAAAAGAGTTTGGGATTTTTTTTCTGACTATAATATAAGAACAATGTCTCATTTAAAGAACAAACCTAAAAATTTGGTTTTGCACAAAAACAGCACAAAAAAATAGGAAAAGAGCTGGAATTATTCACATGTAAACAGCAGCCAGATCATTACAGAATTAAAAAGCTATGTAGAACAATAGTTTCACTGTGTTGGAATATATAGTGTGCCGATGTTTTCCATATTAATTTATGTTTCAATATTACACATTCATCGTAAATGTAAATTTCCCCCCTCATCAGCGTACACACAATACTTTACAATGACAATGTAAAAACAGTTATATCCCAGTAACTATTGAACCCCTTTGTGTTGACACTTGCAGTTGAGCTTTTGGTGCATCCTTCACCTATAAGTGGTCATTGAAATGCTTCTACAAATTGACAGTAGTTCATCTGTACCTAACTGATTTTATTATGTACATAATTATGAAAGGCAAGCACCTTTCTTCATGAGATGGGATTAAGTCAATACACAGATATGGGGAAGAAAAACTTTCTGGAGCATTGAAAGTACCCAAGAGCATTATAGCCTCTATCATAACCAAGAGGTAACCAAGAACCTGAGGGTCACTGTTAATGAGATCCTGAGTTCCCTTTTAGAGATGGGAGAGACTTACAGAAGGACAGTCGCATTCCACCAATCACGCCTATATTATGGTACAGTGGCCAGACAGGAGCCATTCCTCACCAAAATAAACATGACAGTCTGCTGGGAGTTTATCAAAAAGCACCTGAGGTACTCTTAGACTATCACCAACAGTGTCACTAGCAAAGAACCACACACCTCCACCTCCATGCTTCAAAGTGGAAACCACCCATTTAGGAACAATTCATGTCTAATGCAGACGTGGCAGTTAGAACCATTCCTTGTGTTTCTTGGCCCTGACAAGTCTTTCCTGCTTGTTGATCCAAAGTTATGGTTTCTTTTCTGCAATGTTACCATGAAGGCCTGACTCATGCAGTAATACAGTGGATGAGGAAATATGTCTTGAACTGCAAGAAGCATTTATACAGGCTCTAATCTGAGGTGCTGTAAACCAATGGTTTCTGAGGCTGGTAATTCTAATAAACTTAAAAGAAGAAGTAGGTTCTTTCTTTCCTGGGATGATCATGAGACCCTGATGAGACTCTATCTAATCAGACTGCACTTGGGGATTCATTCAAAGTTCCTGAGATTTTTTAGAATTACTTTCCTTTACCTGAATCAGTAACATGACTTTCATACCTAGGGTTAGCTCTGTCATAGCCCAGGTTAACAACAATTGTGCTGTTGACCTACAGGATGCCGATGGTGAAGAAGACAAATGCAGAGCAGAGGAAAAAGTGGTGGAAGTTGAAAAATGAAGAAGAATATTGTGTATTTTTCAGGCAGGACTTGAAACAGGCTCTAGGTGAGCAGGAGGCGCTTTCAGTTGACTGGACAACTACAGCTAATGTGATCAGGGAAACAGGTAGGAGGGTACTTGGTATATCATCAGGAAAGGGAGAAGTGGACAAGGAGACTTTGAAACAAAGCGCATATGAGGACTTGTATGTTAGGTTGGACAGTAGGGAGGGAGAGGTGGATCTGTACAGGTTGGCGAGGCAGAGAGATAGAGATGGGAAGGATGTGAAACACATTTTTCACATTAAAAATAGGAATGGAGATGTGCTGACGGGGGGTAGGAAGGTGATGGGAAGATGGAAGAAGTACATTGAAGAGTTGATTAATGAGGAAAATGAAAGAGAACAAAGAGTATAAAACGTGACTGTTGCGGAGCAGGAATTAGCAAATGTTAATAAGAGTGAGTTGAGGTATGGAATGCTTAGGAGAGATGGCAGTAGAGTTTCTGACTAGTCTGTTTAACAAGATCTTGGAGAGTGAGAGGATCCCAGAGGAATGGAGGAAAAGTGTATTGGTCGTGACTTTTAAGAACAAGGGAGATGTTCAGAGCTGCGGCAACTGCAGAGAAATAAAGCTGATGAGCCATACAATTAAGCTGTGGGAAAGAGTAGTGGTAGCTAGATTAAGGGCAGAGGTGAGCATTTGTGAGCAGAGGTTTCATGCCTAGAAAGAGTACAACAGATGCAGTATTTGCGTTTAGGATGCTGATGGAGACGTATAGAGAAGGTAAAAGGGAGTTGCTTTGTGCCGAGAGTGGTGCAGATGACATTGTACTTTGTAGTGAGAGCAGGGAAGTGAGAGAGAGGTGGAGGTATGCTCTGGAAAGCAGAGGAATGAAGGTTAGCCGCACCAAAATGGAGTATATGTGTATGAATGAGAGGGACCCATGTGGAAAGGTGACTACAAGGAGCAGAGGTAAAGAAGGTGCAGGACTTTAAGTGCTTAGGGTCAATGGTCAAGAGCAACATAGAGTATGGAAAGGAGGTAAGTGCAAGGCAGGTTGTAATGGGTGGAGAAAAGTATCAGGTGTGTTTTCTGATAAAAGAGTATCAGCAGGAATTAAAGGAAAGGTGTTCAAGACAGTGATGAGACCAATGATGCTCTACGACGTAGAGAGAGTGGGTGAAGTGGTGAAGGGTTTGAGCTGGGAAGTGTGGAATACCGGGTGGATCCGGAGCGCTGCAGGCAGCTGGAGCCAGTAGGTGACGGGGTTAATTCGGAGGGTGATGCGGTATGGTATGATGAATCGAGGTGATAGTTTCCGGGATTCTGTCTGCAGGTGTAGGTTTTTTGTGGACATCCATACTTTGTCCAACTTTTTGGTTGGTCCGCTCCATCTGACCATTGGATGACTGTGGATGGTAGCCGGAAGACAGACTACAGGTGGATTGATCAGACGGCAGAAGGCCTTCCAGAACCGTGAGGTGAACTGAGGCCCCCTGTCTGAGACAATGTCCTTTGGGAACCCATGCAGGCGGACTATGTGTTCTAATATCAGCTCGGCTGTTTTCTTAGCTGACAGGAGCCCGGGGAGGGCCATCAGGTGCACAGCTTTGGAGAACCGGTCAACGATGGTGAGGATGGTGTTCTTTCCTTCGAAAACTGGCAGGCCCGTGAAGTTCGCATGGTGATGGTTGGTTCACATCCTTGGCCCTGGTGCACAGTGGGCACGCCTGGACAAAATCGTTAACATCCTTGGTCATGGTGGGCCACCAGAAGGCGTGCTGGATAAACTGGAGGGTGCGACGCGTTGCGGGGTGTCCAGCGAGGGAGGAGGAATGTCCCCATTGGATGACCTCTGTCCTGATGGTGTTGGGTACATGGAGTCGACCAGGTGGCACACCTGCTGGTTCGGTTTCCGCAGCCTGTGCCCGGCGCAGGTGGGAGGTAGGACAGGCGCGGGCTCCGCCCAGGGGATGTCTTCTTCATGCTGTCGGGAGAGGGCGTCGGCCTTGGTGTTCTTGGACCCTGGGCGGTATGACAGGTGGAAGTTGTAGCTCTCAAAAAATAACGCCCACCACGCCTGTCTAGGGTTAAGCTGTTTCATATTGCGGATGGTGATCGCTGTTGAGTGGGGTCAAATTTCTTGGAGAAGAAGCTGCAAGGGTACAGCTTCTGGTCTGGACCTCGTTGGGAGAGAACGGCCCCGGCGCCCACATCCGAACCGTCCACCTCCACAATGAATGGCTTGTCTGCATCGGGATGGATAGAAGAATAGGAGTGGAGGTGAAACAGCGACAAAGCTCGTGCAAAGTGGAGATGGCAGCAGGGTTGAGGTTGAAGGGGTGAGAAGATGGACAAGTCAGAGTGGTTAAAGGAGCTGCAACTGTTCTGTAGTCCCGGATAAAGCGACGATAGAAGTTCGCAAACCCGAGAAACAATTGAAGTTGTTTGAGGGTCTTGGGTAGGGGCCAGTGACGCACAACTTCCAGTTTCTGTGGGTCCATGGCCACACCCTGGGACGAGATGATAAAACCCAGGAACGTGGTGGAGCGCTCGTGGAAAGCGCATTTCTCCAACTTACAGTACAGCTGATGGGCGAGTAATCTCTTGAGAACTGCTCTGACGTGTTGGATATATTCGTCAACGGTCCGGGAGTAGATGAGGATATCATCGAGGTAGATGAACACCTAGTGGCCTAGCATGTCTCTGAGAACATAGGGGATGACCAGGCTTTCATAGTGTCCTGTGGGGGTGATGAAGGCTGTCTTCCACTCATCGCTCTCTCTAATGCGCACCAAGTTGTAGGTGCTCCGGAGGTCCAACTTAGTAAAAATGGTGGCACCAGAGAGGGCGTCCAGCGCAGAGTTGGTAAGAAGCAATGGGTGTCGGTTCTTGACGGTGATGTCATTGAGCCCCTGATAAGCGACACATGGACATAAGCCACCATCTTTTTTTTTCACAAAAAATAACCCTGCAGCGGCAGGTGAGGAGGAGGGCCAGATGGTACCTTGGTGAAAGATGCTAGAAACATACTCCTCCATCGCCTGCATCTCGGTGGAATATAGTGGGTAGATAGGCCACGGAGCAGGACGGAACCCAGCTGAAGGCCGATGGCCAAGTCGTAGGGGCGATGAGGAGGTAGGTGGGTGGCGCATCTTCAGCCTTCAGCCAGGTCCCGGTAGGCCGTCTGGATGCTGTTGGTGTCGACCTCGGGCTCCCTAGAACGGACCCGTAGGCAGAGTTTGGTGCACGTCAGCCCCCACTGTAGAATCCGGTTCTGAGTCCAAGATATGAGTGGGTCATGCTATAATAACCAAAGGTGCCCGAGGATGAGGAAGGAGATGAGATGGAGGTGATGTAGAATTGAATCTGTTCTTCATGTTGGTCGATGATAAGGGTGATTGGCTGGGTCTGGGAGGTGATGGGGCTGGAAGAGAGGGGCTGACCATTAACAGATGTGATGCTTACGGGCTGGGATAACACCTCAATCTTTACCCCCAGTTTTTGGCGTAAGTAGAGTCAATAAAGTTACCCGCGGCACCAGAATCGATGAACGCGGTACTTTCAACCCGTTTGTGGCCAAACTGGAGGCATGCTTGTTCTGTGAGACGGGAAACGTTGGTCAGGGTAATGGAGTGGTGGATGGAACCCAGTGAGCCACTCCCACTTCTCACCGGGCCAGCACATTTCCTGGATGTAGAGGGGAGATGGCTCTGTGGTGTGTTGCTGATCCACAATATGCGCAGAGCCCCTCTCTGAAGCGGCGTTCCCGTTCTGCAGCAGATAAGGAGGTGTGCCCTAATTGCATGGGTTCCCCTGCTCCAGTGTCAACCATGGCGGGAGGTGGAGAACCGACGGGTCCAGTGGGCACAGTTGAGAAGGAGGAGCGGGCGTCAGGAACGGGCGTGTGGGAGAAAAAGGAGGAGGATCACAGACGAAAAAGGAGACAGTGACGGCAGGGTACGAGCAGCTGGCTTAGGACGGGTGAGCAGGCATTGGTCGATCCGGAGGGCGAGTTGGATTAATCCCTCCAGAGTCGCGGGGAGCTCTTGTCCTGCAAGCTCGTCCTTGATGCGAGACGCCAGTTCCTCATAGTAGGCCGTGTGGAGGGCGGAGTCTCCCCAGTCAGTCTGCATGGCGAGGGTCTGGAAATCGGCCGTGTAGCGGCTCACAGACGACCCGCCCTGCCGCAGATGATACAACTTGGAGTCTGTCTCCACCTCAGCAGCAGGATGTTCGAAGGTGAGTCTGAGCTGATGGGTAAATTCACTGTAGGAATGGGCTACATCTGAATCTGAGCGAAGCACCGCCGTGGCCCACTCAGCTGCCTGCCTGGATAGCAACGAGACGAGGAGTGTCGAGTTATCTGGGAATTCGCACATCAACTTCTGCTTCAAACTCGAAAAAAGCCATAGTCAACTACAGGGGACATGAGGATCAACTCTGGAGTCACTTTTAATTCTTGTGCTTTGCAGGTTACACAACAATTGTGAAGTAGATTCAACCAAATGAGTGAGGGAGAGAGTGAGCAAGAGGTCGATAACCTTAAACGGAAAGCCAGAAAAAGGGTACATCACTATTTCTGATAAATAATAGTTAAATCACTACTTCTAACAAATGTTAGTTAAATAAAATTTAAATAAATACAACAACAAATTATTTAACTAAGCTTGCACATAGTATTCAATTAACCCTCTAGGAAACACGTAATACACAACATATTAAATCATATTAAAATTTTTGTGAAAACATGCAGCCACTTAACCAACAATCATAGCATAACATGAATTACTGTTTCTTTCTTGTATAGAGCAGAATAGTAATTCAATCAAATATCAAGTAACTCGGATTTAAGTTATGAGTGATCAGTCCAGAGCGGTATTATCATACCATCAGTGTCCCTGAGATGACCAGCAGCAGATGAGCTTCCCTGTCTCACATGTTACTGACTGCGGTCTCTTGACTTGAATGCAGGCTTTTTGTCACAGATGGTGCCTGTATATTGAGTCTGTACCTTTGCTCCATTAGTGGGTAATGCATACTGTGACGTCACACTTTGAGCGTGTCACAATTGTTCCCTGTAGAGTGACTTCATTGTCACCATTTGACATATTTGACTTTACAAGGAGGGCAATGCAAAACCGGTCTGTGGAGTATCTGGTGGAATTAAACTCAAACACGAGATCCAGTGCGGTTAGAAAAACACTACACTTCCCATCCGTGCCATCCCACTTATCCGGTAAAGCCAGGTAAACATCAGAAGGGGGGGGGGGTGGCAGCACAGCAGCCACTGCGAAGGGCAATGGAGCAGCTGGCTGAGCGGCCGCCTTGCAGAGAGCCTTGATCTCCTCCCTTGGACGTTACTGTGGAGCGTCGTGACTTCACCGGGTAGCTGCTCGATCAGATCGACATGCCAGTTAACCACATCGCAGAGGTGAACGTGATCCGCTGGGTTTTCTGCTGATGGCTCAGTCATTCTGTCACGGGCAACCGGAGATGAAACAGAAGACTAGCAGTTAGCCCTGTAGCATGGATGGTAAACCCAAATGCGGAAGTAGCGCGAGTAGGCAGGATAACCACGCATGGGCAGACTCAGTGACTGAGCGATGTGTGGAGCCATTTTCTTTCCTTTTATGCTTCCTGAATCATGACCGTATTAATTCTGGGTCCTAGTGCCGGTCGCGTTAGTAGTGCACATGACAATAACTGTCTAATTAACATGTTTATGTTGTTATAGAAAACAGTTTATACCCGTCAAATTCCAGGGTTCACATTGTAACAAATACGGATCATAACCATGTTTTTTACAGCTCAGAACTGTCTAATTTAAAGATTTCTATGATAATAATGGATTTTTCCATCTTTTTTACAGCTAACTCACTCAATCTCACTCACTCATTGTCTATACAGCTTTATCCTGTATTCAGGGTTGCGGGGGCCTGGAGCCTATCCCAGGGGACTTAGAGCATGAGGTGGGGTACACCAATTAGCCTAATCTGCAGGTCTTTGAACTGTGGGAGGAAACCGGAATACCTGGAGGAAACCCACCAAGCACGGGGACAACATGCAAACTCCATGCACACAGAAACAGAAATCGAGCATGGCCGGAAATCGAACCCAGACCCTGGAGGTGCAAGGTGACAGTGCTAACCACTACACTACTGTGCTTGCTACACAATTGTTGTCGTTTTTGGACTATTTTTTATTATGAATAACCACAGTGAATTCATTCAGCAATTCTGTGAAAGCATCATTTTATCACACTAGCTAGGAGCTAGAAGAGATAGAAGTTAAATTGCTAAGCATTCAGAATTACTGTTAAGAAACTATTAAAAATACTTTTATAATAATTGATGAATACAAACCTAAATCAAATCATCAAAACCCATCAAAATCTATTCAAGACTTGGACATCAGCATGGTCCCATGTATTTTTAATAAAGACACACTGTAAACCCGAATAAGTTGACAAAACTTTGAGTTGAAAAGAAATTTGAGGTAATCAGTTACTTCAAGTTCAAGTAGGCTTTATTGTCACTTCAACCATATACAGTTAGCACACAGTGAAATAAAACAACATTCCTCCAGGACCAAGGTACTACATGCAACATAAATTTACAACATAAACATAATTTAAAACAGAAAAACTAACTAGCTAACTAAGAGGCCTAGTTAGCTGGCTTGCGGAGACAAGACAGATTGACCTGACAACATAAATTTAACAACATAAATTAACAAAAACTAACTAGCCAAACTTAGAGAGGAACTTTCTATGTTTTTTTTTTTTTTTTTTTTTTTTTTTTTAATACACGTGCAAATGTGCAACAAGAGCGACAAAGTGACAGTGCCACAAACACGACATAACATAATACTCCGTGATGTTGAGGTGATAAGCTGAGGTAGTGCAGAAACAGTAAACGTTCCTTAAAGTAGCAGCAAGTGTTGTGTATTTCGTTAATGTTGTTATTTAACTACATCTCCCAGAATGCATCGTGTTATGTTGTCTTCCGGAAGTGTACTGAGAGTGCTGCTGTTGTGAAAACCAGTAAAGAGAGCAATCACGCTAAAACGGTCTATGTGTCATATTTATATACGCATACACTCCGTATTATATCTGCAAGATATAACAAAGTGGCGACTAGGATTCACTTTCTCCGCGCGTGTTAAGAGAATACGGATGTGACGTGGTTTTGACGGAGCCGGTGGTTAATTTCACGTCCCGACGAAAAGGGGAGGACAGACAACGATTCAGATAAGTGACTGAATTGCTTGTAATAATGGACAACTGGGGAAAAAAATGGCGTCAGTTTTCGGCAATATGGGTCCGTTTGAGGAAAGCAGTGAGCAGTGGAGTTCTTATACAGAAAGATTTGAGTACTTTGTAGCTGCAAATGCTATCAACCAAGAAAAAGTTGTACCCACTTTTTTAAGTGTAATGGGTCCAAAAAACATTTACTCTACTGCGTAACCTCCTCCAACCAGAGAAGCCAGAAGAGAAAACATATGACCAAATAGTGAATACTTTCAAAGAGCATTTCTCTCCAAAGCCCTTAGTTATTGCAGAGCGATTTCGATTTTACCAACGAAATCAGCTGGAAGTAGAATCTGTGACAATGTTTGTGACAGTGCTAAAGAAATTAGCTGAACATCGTGAATTTGGTGATGCACTAAATGACACACTTCGGGACAGATTAGTGTGCAGGCTTTGCTGCGAGGGCATACAGAAAAGGCTGCTAACAGAGAGCAACCTGACACTACAAAAAGCAAATGAAGTAAGCGTGTCTATGGAATTGGCTGCTAAGGAAGCTCAACAATTGAGCTCAAACAGTAAAGTGTATAAAATGGAGGCCGAAAATAATGGCCCCTGTTTTCGTTGTGGTAAATCTGGCCACTCACCTACCACATGCTGATTTAAGGATATGGAGTGTTGAAGCTGTAAGAAAAAAGGACATATAGAGCGTGCATGTAGAAATAAAGCAGGAAAAGGGAAAATGCAACAGAAAACAGCATTCAGAAAGAAGCAAAAGAAACATGTATACACAGTTGACAGGGACAACAGAGTGTGACAGACACATCCGAGGACGAACTTCCTTTGTATGTGCTCACTGTAGCAGGGGAAACTAAGTCATACAAAGTCACCGCGCTGCTGAAAGGCCAACCAGTGAGGATGGAGATTGACACTGGTGCTGCAGTGTCTCTGATCTCACACACAGTATATAGAGCAATACTGAGCCACCCGCCACTCAAACCACCCAAAGTGACCCTTAAAACTTACACTGGCGAATCAGTGACCATGAAAGGCCTCACAGAGATAACAGTCAAACTAAACAAACAAACAAAAAAGCTTCCATTGTATGTGGTTTGTGGAGATTATCCCTCACTGAAGGGACGTTCCTGGCTGGAGCAACTTAAGGTGGACTGGCTGACTATACACATGATGACACGTACAACACTGGATTCAGAGGGTGTTCTTCAAAAACATAGTGAAGTTTTTAAACAGAAGTTAGGTAGCATGCAGGGAATCAAGGTGAAGTTGAATGTTGAGTCTGATTGCCAGCCTAAATTCTTAAAGGCCCGACCATGGCATATGCACTCAAACCCAAGGTGGAGACTAGTTTATATGAACTCATAAAGGAGGACGTGCTGGAATCAGTCAGTGTCCAGTATTGTTCCAGTTAAAAAAAATGGAGGCATAAGAATTTGTGGGGATTTTAAAGTCACTGTAAATCCAATGTTGTCTGCAGAACAATACCCTTTGCCTCAGATAAATGATCTCTTTGCAGGACTAAATGGAGGGCAGAAATTCAGTAAAATCGATCTAAATCAAGCATATCTCCAAATGCATGTTGAGGAACAGTCAAGAACTCCTCACCATCAACACACACAAGGGCCTATTTCGGGATAAGCGCTTACCGTTTGGAATTACTTTGGCTCCATCCCTGTTTCAGCCGGCGATGGACCAGATTCTGGCAGGCCTTCCAGGAGTAGTGTGTTACTTGGACAATATTCTTGTGACTGGTACAGACGAATCACACTTGAAACACCTGGATGCTACCCTCAGTAGATTGGAAGAGTATGGATTAAAAGTGCGAAAAGACAAATGTGAATTTTTCCAGTCTGCAGTTGAGTACTTGGGCCATGCTATTGATGTCTCTGGCCTTCATATGTCCCCATCCAAGGTTAAAGCCATAGTGGATGCGCCAGTGCCTAAAAATGTCAGCCAGCTGCATTCTTTTCTCAGCTTGCTTAATTATTATGGACGGTTCATTCCAAACATTGCTACCCTGCTGAAACCTCTGCACAAATTGTTGTGTCATGAAAATTGTTGGAAATGGACCACCGAATGTCAGGAGACATTCAAAAGGGCGAAACAGACCTTGTTAAAATCGAAATCCCTTACCCATTTTGATCCTGCCCTTCCGATTCAGCTGGCCTTCCACGCTTCCCCAAATGGTGTGGGAGCTGTCTTGTCCCACATCATGCCAAATGGTCAAGAAAAGCCAATTGCATTTGCTTCAAGAAGTCTGAGTAAAGTCGAAGAAAACTGCTCAGATTGAATGTGAAGCATTGAGTATTGTGTTTGGAGTATGCAAATTTTACCAGTACATCTATGGAAGAAAGTTCACACTGCTGACCGATCATCGCCCATTAATGGCAATTCTTGGCCCTTATTATGGCATTCCGTCTTTTGCGGCTAGTAGGATGCAAAGATGGGCTTTGTTATTATTTGCTCATACCAATGACATCAAGTATCGGAAGTCAGAAATGCACGGAAATGCGGACGGGTTGTCCAGATTGCCTCTTGCTGTCCAAGTAAAAGAAACAAAAGTGGCTGAAATTTTCTACTTCAGTCAAGTGGACAGGGCACGAGTAACTGCTGCACAAGTACGCAAGGGCACGCGAAATGACCCTATGTTGTCCAAAGTCATGGATTTTGTCATGACAGGGAAAGGAACGAACGATGAACTAGAGCTCAAGCCATACATGTCGCGGCGTCAGGAACTGTCAGTACAGTCAGGCTGTTTGTTGTGGGGAAGGAGAGTGATTATTCCGCCAGCATTACACAAATCAGTGCTGAAACAGTTACATGCAGGACACTGTGGAATGGTCCGCATGAAAGAGATTGCAAGGAGTTATTTCTGGTGGCCAGGAGTGGACAGCCAAATTGAGGAAAAGGCGAGAACATGTACATCATGTCAGAGCATAAGAAATGTACCACAACTGGCACCGCTGCACCCATGGGAATATCCAGAGGAACCATGGCATTGCAATCATGCTGATTTTGCAGGGCCAGTGGAGGAAAAATGCTGTTAGTCGTCACTGATGCACACAGTAAGTGGCCAGAAGTGGCTATCATGAAATCTACCTCAGCTGAAAAGACCATTGAGAAGTTGGGAGAAATCTTCTGTAGATTTGGACCACCAGTGCAGTTTGTCTCAGACAATGGCCCCCAATTCATCTCACATGAGATGGGCACATTTCTACTAGCAAACGGGGTGCAGCACATCAAGTCATCACCCTACCATCCTTCAACAAATGGGTTAGCTGAAAGTTTTGTCCAGACCATGAAACATACTTTAAAAACTTCAATCGGACAAGGCACATATCATCAAAGACTTCATAACTTTTTGCTGTCTTATCGTAGTACTCCTCACGCAAGTACCAAAGTTTCACCAGCTTATTTGTTGTTCCATCGAGAGCTCAGGACAAGCGTCAAGCTGCTTAAGCCTGCAACCCTCAAAGAAACTGTCTTACAACAACAGAAAAAACAGGTACAGCGACGGGAACTACGAGCCAAAGACAAAAGCTTCTTGACAGATCACCAGTGCTGGCCCGGAACTATGGAAGTGGTCCGAAATGGGTACCAGCTACTGTGGCGACTCAGACTGGTCCTGTGTTGTATAAGGTTAGAACTGCTGGAAACCTTCTCTGGAGGACACATACTGATCAGTTGCTGAGTGGAGCCAGTGCAGGCACTGACCTCCCTGAAAAGACTGTTGCTGATCAAGTAGGTGACAGCGCCTCAGCTTCTGGGACCTCCACCATTGATTCTATCAGGACACCAGATTCCCCAGTTACTACGTAACTACCATCACCTGTTGTTTCAACAGGGAGGGAGAACCAAGTAGGCCGCCGATATCCAGTAAGGGAGCGGCGTCTACCTCAGCGTTTCTTGGATTATACTTAGTTGGAGCTACCCTTATGGTTTTAGGGGCAAAATAATCCCCTAAAGGTAAGTTAGGGTTTGAGGTAGTCTACCCTCAATCCCAGGAATTAGTTATGTTCATACATAAGACATTTAAGGAACTGAATGTTTTGGAATAAAAAAAAAATGTTAAGGGGAAACTTGTTATACTTCCATTCTACAGATGATGGTTAATGTGCAATTTATGTTGACTTTAAAAGTAAGAGGGGAGGAAATGTTGTGTATTTCATTAATGTTGTTATTTAACTACATCTCCCAGAAATCATCGTGTTGTCTTCCGGAAGTCAAGTCAAGTCAAGTTAATTTTATTTATATAGCGCTTTTAACAATTGACATTGTCGCAAAACAGCTTTACACAATAAAAAGAAGTAAGTCTGTATGCAATGTGTATGAATCAAAATGATAAGATTGTCCCTGATGAGCAAGCCGAGGGCGACGGTGGCAAGGAAAAACTCCCTGGGATTTTAATAGGAAGAAACCTTGAGAGGAACCAGACTCAACAGGGAACCCATCCTCATCTGGGTGATAACGGATAGCAGGGATTGATCAACTTAATAATGTGTACTGGAAGTTCAGTGTAACAGGAGATGTGTTAAAATTAAAATTAAAAGGAGTCCAGTTTGTTCCTGGAGGCTCAGGTAGACTGTAGGAGATTCCAGTCCTGAGCTATCGAACAACTGAAGTCACAGGTCCCCAGAGCATCAATCGATGATAGGACAGTCTTAATGGAAACCATCCCCAGCCACCATACAAATCCAGGCAGACCACAAGGGGCATCCATGCGACGAGATCTCCAACCAGAAGCAGGACTCCAGGACCAGTTAGACGGGTCCAGAGGGAAGAGGGGTCTGGATCACTGGTAACTCAGGAGCAAACATGTATAGCTCGACAGAGAG
>JAAGKR010004550.1:0-59949 GCA_011419295.1 Clarias macrocephalus
GATTCATCATTATTTAAATTTAAGCTGATTTGTGATCTCGATTGTCATCTCCTTTGTCCGAAGGGACAGAACATCTACGAGACTTATTCCTTCAATAAAAGTATGCATCTAAAATGGATAATCAGCTTATGCACATACGTGTGGAGTATTTATCAGCCTAAATAGAATAATTTCAATCTATTTAACATATTATACATAATCTTGTATAACAGCACTGACTTTGGGGCTAGAGGAGGTGTTGTTGGGGCCAGTGATCGATGTCCCTGGTTCTAGCACACCACTTTTCTTCTTTCCTGGACTGACCACTGTAGCTTTGAGTTTCATGCCCAGTTTTACCATCACCACTTGTGACAATGCCCTTCAGGGTGATGGTGACTCTGGAGGGCACTGCTGAATCGCAACGGCTTATTAAATACACAGCGCAGAATAATTAACTCGGTAGCAATTTGTAAAATCTCTGCGATCAGCAAAACTTTCCTCAGCCTCAGCAGTGCTTAATGTAATCATTGCATGTTCACTCTCTGCAAATATTAACAGGGGGTTTGATAAAGAAATGGTGCTGTCAGACGGAGCCTTTAAACACTTGACTGGGCAAAAGGAATAGCCTCACACTCTTTACCCAACTCAGAATTTGAGTGCGAGTATGTAGATGCACATGGTGAATGTCCAAAACTAAGTGAATGCTTCGGTGGATGTGGCCTCCCCTGGTTCCCATCGCAATCAAGCTCAATCCTGTTGCATGCCACATGCTCATTATACGTTCTTCTTATAAGTGGTTGCCCTGGGTAACATTTCACATCGGTCCATACTTGGAGACGTGTGCGTGGGATGGTAGTAATGGCCTGAGGCTGTAAGCCATGCTGCTAAGTTCCTTCTCAACTGTTTTTAGTTCCTTATAAAGTTGTTTTATGAGCTTGGCTATGAGTCTGTTCTAAAAGCAGCTCTATAACCAGCTTGAGGAAAGTATAATTACTAACGAAAGACTCTTGGAAGTGCAGAGTGGCTGATGAGCGAAAATATTAGACTCTGTCAGCTAATTCTGGAATGCAAGTTTGCCTTTTGTTTATTCACTGAACACAGTTACCTCCTATAACAAAATCATATTTGTTTTATAGACCTGCATGTCAATCTAATATTGAATTTCATGCCACATATTTACAATTCTTGTTGTTTTTGTACTTACTAGAAGATTGTTACCAATTTTCCACTTATTAGCCAATCACATTGAATGATTTTATTGATTATTTTAAGGATGGTATCAACTATATTTTTGATTGTTTTGATCATCACTTCCATATAGGAAATCATATCGTTTAGTATATCAGGTCTGTGCCATTTAATCAATTATGCAAATTAATCAGTATGTTGTTGGTCAGTTTGATTATATAAATTAAAGGATCAGTTTGATTCAGAATCAGTTCACATTTTTTAATTATTTAAATTCTCAAATAAAAGGATATAAATGTTAAATTTGAAAATAAAATATATTTTATGAAATAATAATAATAATAATAATAATAATAATACTTTATACAAGCCATGACATTTAAATAATTAACAACACAAGATAGATAGTATTTTGATGTTTTAGATACTTTTAGTTTTAATACTTCAAAACCTCTAAGAAAGGTAACAAATCAGACAATAAATGTTAGTGCTATTCAGTTGAATCAAATTGCAATGCTCAAAAATGTAATCCACCTATAATTCCCAGCTCTATTTTATATGCAGAGATGTCCATCACATTGGCTCACTGAAAAGTCTTTTGATGATTCTCAGTCAATCTGTAGAGAAATTGATTTATCCCTTCACTCTCCATATCTGCAGATCAGAGGAAGCCAATAAAGCCTTCTCAGCAGCTGTTCAGATGCACGATGTCTTAGTGAAGGCTTGGGCCATGTGGGGTGACTACCTGGAGAACATCTTTGTGAAAGACCGTCAGTTACACCTGGGTGTGTCGGCAATCACATGTTACCTGCATGCTTGCCGCCATCAAAACGAGAGCAAGTCACGCAAGTACCTCGCCAAGGTAAGATCTGCCTTTACTGTAGCCTTTTGATTTCCTCAGCTACACTGGCCTAAATGAGAGCTGTAAGAAATAAGTACATCCCATTACAGGCATCTTATAACTAACTAATGTTCTAGTGCTGACTGCAGAACAAAATCATAAGGAGCTTCTCTGATTGTCTGTTTCTGTTGGTCTTGTGTTACATGGATAAATGCCTGGAGCTGCACAGTGAGAAACCCTTTAACAATTACTGCCACCCCCACAGGCCCTGGCTGGATCCCCCACCACCATCTTAGAGGTTAAGAGCTTAATTCCACCCCTGTCAGTCCAATCTAAGCAGCTCTGTGCAGCCTGACCCCCCCCTCCCCCCCCCCCCCCCGCTTTCCTCCACCACAGTGATGCCTGCTTCAGTCGATCAATAAACACTGTGTGATCTGCTAGCAGCAGGTCAGGAGGAGAAAGGCCACGTTCCTCGTTATATAAGCCGCATTCCCTTTTTCCATCAGTCCAAAACCACCATAGTGGCCAGTGGCTGTAAGGTCTGAATGGTTTGCCTCTTTAACACTACGGGTATTGTCCTTTTCCCCCCATTTATTGTAAATTGAAAATGTAA
Source organism: Clarias macrocephalus (assembly GCA_011419295.1). Lineage (NCBI taxonomy): Eukaryota > Metazoa > Chordata > Actinopteri > Siluriformes > Clariidae > Clarias > Clarias macrocephalus. Next base: position 2,622 of record JAAGKR010004550.1, read on the forward strand.
ATATATAAACAAATGTGTACACAGTGGTTAACTGGTCATATTCTGAACAAATAATTTTCAAAAAGCATTTTTCTTTTGGCGGAACCATACATCCATGAATTTTGGTGAACTATATCTAGCAAATAGTGTGTATAAATATTTATTGATTTACTTTTTGTTTAAAATAAGTAATAAACAAAACATTGATTGGAATATTGGATACTACTAATTTTCCACCACTCAGTACACCCTTCTTTCCCGAAAGAGTAAATGATGAGACCTTCATGATACAAAAGTCAACTCACGTTTTTTTTCACAAATCAGTTTCTTCCTCATTTACAAAGGGACATAAGATTAACATAACTGTTCACAGTACCAGTAATTAAGCAAAACATTTTTATCTTTAAATGAGTTATACTGTGTATGTATAGGTATTTGCTTTTTATTCATCATCATAGATATATTTCTTTGTTAAATCCAAAATAATGACTGCTGTTTTTAGATGGAAAACATGCATTCATTTTAAATTTACTATCCTGAATTAGCTGCCTAGCAGCAGATACAACTTGAATGTCTAGTTTCCCCAGTTTTAAATCATCAAATCCTGTTCTGACTCTTCCTTTAACTTGAATTGACCAAAGTAATAGAAAATCCACCATCACTAGTTGCAACTAAGACTGTATTCCCTCGGATCACATTGCAAGCCAAACTAAATGTACAAATTTGCATATGTATATAATTACCCCCTAATAATTACACTACCACTCAAGGGTTTGCACACACCTTTAAATTCCATGGTCTTTCCTAATTTTCTTTCTACATTGTAAAAAAAAAAAAAAAACATGCTGAAGACATCCAAAATATGCAATAATTCCTTTTGAACAGTTGATCTTGAGATGTGTCTGCTACTTATGCTCTGTAAAGCCTTTAGAATAGTTCTTATCTGAGGTTCTAATCTAATTTTTGAGGCTGGTAACTCCAAACTTTTCTGCAGCTATGGTGAGTTTTGGTCTAGCTTTTCTCAGATGGTCTTCATGAGAGCCTGTTTCATCATAGTCCTTGATAGATTTTGCAAGTGCACTTGACAATACAGTTCTTGCAAGAGATATTTCAGAGCAGTTGGCCTTCATGTCTTAAAACATCTAACATGTTACTTAATTACGTAATGCCATATGTGTTATTTCCTAGTTAAAAAAAAAATCCAGTATTTTTATAGAATATAAATCCAAACTTGTGTCCAAACTTTTGACTGGTAAGGTATACATAATTGCACCAATAGGAATTTTTCCACATGGTTTTGTCATGGACATTTTGTGACTGAGGACTGCTTCAGGTTTTCAGCTCTCGAAACTCCATCTCTTTCCTGGAATTTTTGTAAACAAAAGCAGCCCTTTATGAAATTAATCCGGGAGCATTAGAGGGGGCAGTCAGACATAGCCCATGGATAATGTGTGCCATTATATTATTAGAGCTGATGTTTGGTTTTGCACACATGGTGCTGTGCTCTTGGGTGCACTCTCTCACCAGTTTGCTTATGGGTATTTATTTTTCTGGTGGGCTGACACACCGGGAGGGCATTTGATTACGTAGAGAGTACTACCATCCGATTGTGTACTACACAGAGCCGCTGGCACAGTTTAGAGATGATAAATGAGAATAGATGGCCAGTGATTATCGGTAATTACCCACAAGCTGTGTGGCCTTGGTGGCCCATCGTGGGGTTAATGTCTCCATCAGCGCCTACAGGGATTGTGCCTCACCCCCCATCACCTGCCAGCTCTCCCCCAGCCGCCACTTCCAGAAGCATCTAACAAGCAAGTGGAGTGTGATAGCGATGATATGATTTCACAAACCATTAAACCTTTTTTGTATGGCTGAGCGAGTGTTAAATCCACACAAGTGAAGATTGCTCATTTGGATTGTGATATGGACAAGATCAGACCAGTGTTGTGTGGATTAATCTGATTCGTTGAGATGTGTGAACATGTGAATGGCTTTTTATTAGACAGACAGCTGGTTTCTTACTTAGAACGTCATCAGTTGTGTTGCCAAGATTTCAGGATTGTGTGTAGTGTGATTTTATCTTTCAGGCCAAGATATTATCAATACTAAACTGTGGTGTTTTTTTTTTTTTCCTTCCCCTCCTTCTCCCTCTCCCTCCAGGTCCTGTGGCTTCTAAGTTTTGATGATAAGAACACACTGGCGGATGCTGTGGATAAGTATTGCATTGGAGTGCCACCAATTCAATGGCTCGCCTGGATCCCTCAACTCCTCACCTGCCTGGTGGGCTCTGAAGGCAAACCTCTTCTCAACCTCATCAGCCAGGTGTGTGCCGTCATTGTTCAGATTTTTATTACAGTGCTGATGTGGCCCAGGGTGTATTTGTATTGTTTGTTGGCAGACACAAGCGAGAGCTTGGCATGATCATGTGTCATGTTTAATCAAACTAAACAGGAGATGTGTAATGGCATATTTTCTCATTTGTAGATGTTATGACACCGTAGTATTGTCTGCCCATGTAAACCTGCACATCAGTATCCAACCAACTCATCAGTATCCGTCCCTTTTGCTTTGTAAATTTAGTTTATCAATTTTATTTTACTGCCTTTACTTCCACCTCTTTAATTATTTATGCAGAGCATTATTGTTGAGTTAATATCAAATGCCCAGGTCTTGCAAGAACAAAGCACATTAAATGAAGGCCTAATTTCCCTTACCTGATGGAGTTCTTTTGAGTCTTTTAAAAGCACCTCCGCTTCAAAGAGCATGCAGCAGCTACAGGGGCCCTCAAGACTTCAGCAGAGCGAGCGATCTGAGCTTTTAACCTCCCTCTCTCTCTCCCTTTCCTCCTCTCTTTATATGTTTAGAATGCAGCTGGGCCTCGCTTCTTTCTTGCACGTTCATACAAGTGCAATGCTTCTTAATCGTTTCACCCCAAATGCTCCCCTGTGTTCAAGCTGCTTTTCTGGGAGATTAAGGGCATTTAAACCAATAAAACGCCAAGTGAAATAAAGATGTTTTCATACTGCAGTCTCAATTAAGAGTTGTCAAAGCTAGTCAAGCCACACAGCGGTCTCTGTGCTAGAGGACGTTTTGAGTTTGATCTTAAGATCTATCGCTTCCTGGTGCTGATTGAAGGATGAATGCAGAAGCTCTCCGCATTGTGAAGTCCTCAGTGAACGGAGCACCTTAATCTCAGTTGCTGAATTATTTAGCTTTACTTCAGTTGGCGGGACGTTTTTAAAACGTTTGCTGAAAAATTGATGAAGGTGAGCTATGAAGTATTCTCAGATGAAACAGAAGCAAAGGGAACCCAACACCTTGCTGTACACTCACATAGCGCTTGCACATTTTACAGTACAGCAAGCAGTGTCTCCGATTATTGGGGTGTTCTTTTCTCCTTCATTTTTAATTTTTAATGCCCTACTTACAAAGCTCTTAACGGCAGATCTTCTCTGTACTTATTGGTTATTTTCATATAAAGGCCTTTCCAGGCACTGGGGTGTCTTTTTACACCTAGCTAGCACTCACCCTGCGGTCTGCTCTGTTGCGGATCCGGTGTCCACTCTAATGGCTGTTTGTCCAGGAAAGGCATGAAGACTAGAGCGGCTGCTTGAGGAGAAGAACTCCTCCTGTTAGCTCCAGTTCAGTTCCAACAGACAAGCCAACACTCATACAGCGTTCATACACCATCATAATGTCTGTCAGCTATTGATCCCATAAGAGCTCAGGTTCCCTGAAGGTGCTTTAAAACAGCATAAAGACAAAGTGTGTGTAATCTGCGGAAGCTTTTTCTCTTTCTCTCTCTCTCTCTCTCTCTTTTTTTTTTTTTTAATAATACACCTGTAGTTAGAATAAGTTGTGCCCAGAAGCGGTGGAAAGTGCTGATGATCATCAAGGTGTGAAGTAAAATTGTTTCATGACCTTGAGCTCTGATTACATCCAGATATTGTTCTTAGCCGCTTTACTGTGAATAGCTGAGTAGGGTTTTGATGAATAGGCTTTGCTCTCCAAGCGCTCTTTGAGGCTGTTCAAGGGCACTGCGGATCTCAAAGGGAGAGGACCTGTCCACACATGACGAGCTTTTACAAAATGTCATATTGAGCCATGGTTTTAATCTGCCCTTGATGTTTGTCCATTTTTATTGCTTCTCCTCGCTGCGGTTTCATTTTCAAAATCCCATGCTATCTCGCAGCCGTTTGAAGACATGTCACCAATGTACTACTTCTGCACCGGCTCTGCAGGGACCATCTTAAGTGTAATCTGTGCCTGTGTCTTTCAGGTGGGACGTGTCTATCCTCAGGCTGTGTACTTTCCCATCCGAACTCTGTATCTAACGCTAAAGATCGAGCAGCGGGAGCGCTACAAGAGTGGTGAGTTAGGCTTAAAGTAGCGATTTCTTCTATTTCTAATAACAATACAACATGATTAAATGTGTACATTGTGTCCTGTTACTGCAGCATTATACTCGATGCTTATAGTAGTTAAATGGATAGTGAAGGTTCCCAGTAAAGTAGTCCAGTAAAATTTGATTCCTGTATCCATGAGAACAGTTTGAGACCGTTCAATTTACATTGTGTTCGATCTCCTTTAAAATGTGCCATTACTGCAGCATCGCAAATGTTTGCACTAGTTTGTGTGTATGCCATTACTGATTTTGTGCTTGCTTGCGCCCGTCTCCATAGACTCTGGACAGCAGCAGCCTAGCTCAGTGGGAACTCAGAGCCACTCTGCGTCAGATCCAGGCCCCATCCGGGCCACAGCACCCATGTGGCGCTGCAGCCGTATCATGCACATGCAACGAGAGCTGCACCCCACATTGCTTTCATCTTTGGAGGGCATCGTGGACCAGATGGTGTGGTTCCGAGAGAACTGGCATGAGGAGGTAGGCTACACCCACCAACTGTGCAATGCGCTCGGTCCCAAGAGAGCTCGACGGCTGTGTTTGAGTTGCGTGCAGATATTTGATTGATGTGTATGCGCACAAATGTTTTCTGCATGTAATGGTTGAAATGCGACTTCATGTGCTTCTGTGTGTATGCGTTAAATTAGGCCAATTAGGCCAGTTTAAAATATAGCTTGGACAAGGTGTTTAACATTTGAGGCAAAAATAATAATAATAAAATAGGGCATGTGATTTAAAAATAAAATTCACTTTTCTTGACATCATGCTTTTTAATGTTTTGAACACTTAATGTTTTGAAAAATGGGGGGAGAGAATTTAGTTTATTACTTGCGTTATAGTACGCACTTATTTTTTTCTTTAATGGTTGGTTGTCTTTTGGCTGCTCTCGTCAGCGGGGTCGACACAGCGGACCATCCAATCCACATACAACTGGCCTCGGGACTGGCACTGTAGTGTAATATATACAAATGTATAACAAATATAACAAATTGTGTGTATATGTACCATAAAGTGCAAGATCCATTATCCTTAAGACTGCCTTAATGGAACATAAAAAAAAAAGTTTAAATTAAATTGTAAATACAAATGTAACTTCTGTCTCAAACAGAAAATCATAATATTAATCATTATCAGTTATGTGTATGTGAGATGAAAGATTACCTATTTGAACAAAATATTTTATAAATTATTTAACCCCATTTTATTAAAGTTGGAAATACATTAATAGTTATGACTAATATATATTATTATTATTATTTTATTATTATTATTTTTATTTTTTTTATTTTTTTTTTAAGTAATCAGTGCCTTTAAATTTAAGATTTCTGCAAGCTGGGGTATAAATATGCCTTTGTTTCTGCTGTAGTTGTCTCTGCTTATGTGTCTTCAGTATCCCTATAGGTGTGCAGATGAAAGCTGACACAGGCATTGAAGCAGGGCTCAGTGAGGCTGAAAAGTGGTTTTGCAGTTCTGGGGAGGTTTTTGCTCTCATGCTAATTGGGTTGTGGTGAGCAGAGAGGTGTGATAGATGGCTGGGGAGAGTTAGAGAGACTGGGCACTGGGAGATATGCGGCCCAAGACAGCAGCAGATGCAGTGATGTGCTGAGGCTGGACAGGGAAGGCAACTGTGAACACATTGTCCTGAGGGACGCTTCTCTGTATCCGGTGTTGGGGGGGTGGGGGGTGGAGGAAGCCTTGATTCAGGGGAAGGTGGAAAATCATGTCCTTTTTTTTTTTTTTTTTTTTTTTAAACTAGTAAAGAACCAATATATGTGTAATATTTCCCCTGCACAAAAAAGTGCAAACTTCTTGGTAGTGAAGAATTGACCACTAAAATTGAAAATTCTTCCTCTCACAACCTGCTGTCATCCTCAGGTACTGCGGCAGCTCCAGCAAGGCTTGGCTAAGTGCCACTCTGTAGCGTTCGAGAAAAGCGGCGCTGTGTCCGATGCCAAGATCACACCACACACTCTGAACTTTGTGAAGAAGTTGGTGAGCACATTCGGCGTGGGCTTGGAGAACGTCTCCAACGTCTCCACCATGTTCTCTAGTGCCGCCTCCGAGTCGCTGGCTCGGCGAGCCCAGGCCACTGCCCAGGACCCTGTGTTCCAGAAGATGAAGGGCCAGTTTACCACAGGTCAGCACGCACCTACACTCCCACACAACTCTAGTCATTCCTTGCCTTTCACAATAGCAGTGTGGTTCCTTAAGGTGTCAGCATATTTTAATTATGCAGTGTTTTGAAGGAAATGTTTTGAGAACTTTCCTAGCTATAATTTATTTAATATTGGAGATGGATAGCATGACCTCTGGTGCCTGTCACTAACAACACAGGTAGCTATTGATCATCTTAACTTTACCAAGGTTAGTTTGTGATAAATCTGCCTACCTCTCTTTTTGTCAGCTGGGTTTTATTTTCTTTCTCCTGTCACCAAATGATTGTGTGAAACATCATGGTTTAGGAGTCAATCGTAAAGGCGGAGCACAAATCCTAGTGAGAGAGAACCATCGCAAACACTGTAGTAACCTTAAAAGACTAGTTTATGTGCAGTAGTGTGTGAGTTACTGTGTACATCTGTACATTTTCTGTGATATTTTCCACTATTGGCTCAATGATCCGATTATTTACTGCATGATGGATGTTGTTTTTTTTTTTTTAATGGATCAAATTAAAAACAGTGCTAATTACAAAATAGCAAAGTAAATATTTACTTATAAACCTAGAAAAGGAATTAAGAAACGATGGACAAAAAAATGGTTGATTATCTGTGCAAGTTTACCCGGTCTCTCAGAGAACTTTCTATTAAAGAAAATCTTGGTGTGAAGAGAGGAAGGATGAAAGGCTTAAGCCATGTGACTGCTGGGAAATGGTAATACTAATAGCCCCTATTGATTGTGGTGCGGGTTTTTTTTTTTTTTTTTTTTTTTTGTGGCTTGAATGCCAGTGATCTTGGATATATATACTGATATATAATCCTTCTTTAATAGACAAGATAGGAATTCTGGTCAACTCCATTTTCTGTGTGTGAGTGTGTGAGACTGGGGGATGTAGGGGTTGCAATGTCAGGGTTGCAGTTCATGATTTTTAAATAGCTGGTCCACACAGGAGCTCCAGTGCTGCATTAACCATGCCTGGCTCAGGAGATAATTGGGGCTATGAACTATATGATTATATTTATAAGGTGTGGCAGGATGACTATTGGATGCTGGGTGTGTTCAGTAAGTGTTGGGTTACGTAGCAGCATGTTTCTCAAGTCAGTGTCTCAGCCCTCAGACAGTGATTGTTCCCTCCTGACACTTATGTAATGCCTGCAAAATTGTTTGATAAAGATGTCAGGCTACATGTGGTTGTGTTCAGTTACCAAATTCATAAAACATAATTTGTAAAACACATAAAACAAATGGTATGTCAGTGGCGATCTGTGGTTTGTGGCAAGGCGAGATATTCTTACACTTTCCTTTTAATCCCGGGAAGGCAAAAGACTTTCTAAGTAATCTTTTAAATATGTACTACAACCCCAGTTCCAGTTTTATCTGGCAGAAGAATGAGCATGGCAAGAGATGTGTACAATCCTCATATAAATTTCCCTGTCTCCTATAAAACCGTTTGGTGCACACAGCTAACATCTGTCCAGCTCATTCTGCTGTTTACCTCTGGCCCACTCGTCAGGCCTGTGGTGGTGTGAAAAAGCCAACTGCAGCTAAACCAGAGTGGTATTTCATGTGTGCGCGCACATTCTCCGGGGACTCCAGGAGGGTGTAAAGCAGATGTGGTGGTGCCAGCTGTACTTCTGTAGTGAGGCAGAGCAGTAACTTACATTCTTTCTCCCGACACCCTGTGCAACATACTTTGGTACTCAAAAGGGAGACGGAGTATAGAAAATCTAATTTTATTCATGAGAGGACACACACTTACACCACAAATAATTCGCCAGGCAAAGCCCATTTAATCTGATCATAGCCCATCCATTAGCCTTGTTTATAGTGGGTGTCTTTCGTAGCTGAATGTCTGATGCATTTCTATTACTTTTTCTCATTTCTTCCTCCAGAATCTTCTTGTCTTTTCTGTTTTCTAATCCAATCCATCATTTGCCGATTAAAAAAAAAAATAATAATCTGGGGTATTTTTCTTCCTGAGCTTCATATTCACTTACGTTGTGGGAAAAGTGATGTTGCCCAATATGTATTGACCGAGTCAAGTCGTTACCTTGCACAGCTTTTGAAAGCGGCTGCTGGAAATCCCTGCATTACTGGGTCTGGCTCAGGTCTCTAGTCAGCCAGCGGGAGCCAGGCTGTGTTCACTGTGGTGCAATTTAAAGCATAGAAAGCACAGGCGCCACACTCTGGGCTCATCTCTCTAACACTTGCCTACTTCTGCTGTTATTAGGTGGAGAAAACTTCTGCCTTCTACACTGTGGTGTCCACAGGTCACAGAGCAGGTTGTTTGTTTCCATGACGCGGCAATCCCCATGAGAGCAGAGCAGATCTGGGGGCATGCTCTGAAGTTGCAGTAGTGCTTCACACTGGGTCTGTGCACGTGTACTGTATAGCAAGTCTCTGGAGGGCAGTGTGTTTATCAGCAAACAACTCGCTCTATTCGCACTGTAGGAGTGAGACATCCCAAAAGAGACTTCCCACAAGTGCTAAGAATCTTACTCCACTACATTTATCATTAGATCTGCATTCATGATAAATTTGTATGATAAATAAGTGATGTAGACCACCAACATGGTCCATTTAGACAAAGACATTTAGTGATGTATTGCCAGTCTTTTGGGTAGCAGTTCGTGTATCGCCATACTGACTCCAAAATCGTTTTTCTTTTTAATTAATTTTCCATTTATATATGTTTGCATTTGAGGTGGTAAAATGTTGCCTTTCCTCTATAATCCTACAGACGGTATGCTCTGAACTATTGTTTGCAAAGTTTGACTAGAATTGAAACAAAATATAAAAAGAAAAAAAAAGCCATTTGCAATATTTATAAAATTGTGATGATTATAAAATCGCAATACTAATTGTATCCGCATCTAGGTATCCTAATAATATCGTATCGATGGTGATTCCAGTCCCTAGTAATTGGGAAAGTTTAGTTGGTTCATGACTAAGCAGAGCACGTGGACAAAACACACAAACACAGGATCAAACTGCGAACCTAAAGCTTCGGAATACCTCAAGATTTTACATTTTTGTGGTGTCTGATGTTGGCTATGTCTTATTTAGTGTGTGATAAAATAGAAGTTTGTGGTGTTGCTTATGGCAGTTTGTTTCCACATACAGAACACTAACGTTATTACATGTCATAAAAGCAGGGCCCAGGGTTTTTTTAAGTAGCACATCAGTATGCATGAGGCACATTTCACAGCTTTACTCCAAGCAGACTGACAGCTGAGTATGACAGGCTTTGAATCTGACGCACTTCAGTCAAATATTTAAAGACACGAAAAGGGTGCAAGGATTGTCACATCACTGTGAGATGTTGACAGCATTGCTCTTTTAAAGCCAAGGTTGAGCGCGAGGCCATTTTAACAGTACAGGACAGGCGCAAAAGCATTATGAAAGCGAAACAGGGTTTTAGCCTATTTGATAAAGTTGTGCCCTGAGGTTGCTCCAAAATTAGGAACATGGCTCATGTTAAACTGGCACCTCATGTGCCTTCTTACTCAGCCAATGTCATTTAAAAGTTGAACCGAGCATGTAATCGCTTTGCTTCCCTCGCCGTGCCCGCTGATGTTATCTGTAGACTCGTTGCACTAGAGGAACACCAGAGAGATTGTATAGCACAGCACTTTTTATTCCTGATCCCTTGATAACGTGTCTCTCTTTCTCTCCTGCATTCTCACTTGCAACTTTTCTTCCTCCTGCTTTGTAATCTTACAACAACAACAACAAAAAAAAAAAGAAACTCTCACGCTTGCCTCTGTTGTTTTGTCATGTCTCTGTTTGCTGTTGCAGATTTTGACTTCAGTGTACCCGGCTCTATGAAGCTGCACAATCTCATCTCTAAACTAAAGAAATGGATCAAGATTTTGGAAGCTAAGACCAAACAGCTGCCAAAGTTCTTCTTGATTGAGGAGAAATGCCGTTTCCTTAGCAACTTCTCAGCCCAGACAGCCGAAGTGGAGATCCCAGGAGAATTCCTCATGCCCAAGCCCACACACTATTATATCAAGATTGCCAGGTAAGGAAATTTTACTCCGCACTCACCACACTTGCCTAGTTACTCATAACAAAAGATGTTTAGAAACACCTCTTATTCTCTGCAGCTGTAAAAAGGCAGTAATTTTCTCAACCTCAGGTTCATGCCCAGAGTAGAGATTGTCCAGAAGCACAACACTGCTGCCCGCCGCCTCTATATACGGGGGCACAACGGAAAGATTTACCCCTACCTGGTGATGAATGATGCTTGTCTGACAGAGTCACGCAGAGAGGAGCGGGTACTGCAGCTCCTACGCCTCCTCAACCCCTGCCTGGAGAAAAGAAAGGAGACCACAAAGAGACACCTCTTTTTTACAGGTATTATTACATTTTAATTACACTGAGCGGCTCAGCCAAAGCTTGATTGAGTGTTTGTAGTTGAAAACCAGAGAGCCTACGGTCTTTTTTGCAAATGAGCAAAAGAAATTTCAGTTGTTAAGTAATACTTATTAAAAATAGAGCAATAATTAATTGTCATTTTGTTAAAAAAAATATTATGCTAAATAGGAAAAGCTGTGTTTGGTGATTTTTTTATTTATTAAAGCTAAAATGATTAAAGGTTTGTTTTTTGTTTGAGCAGCTTCAGATATCGAGTAATGACAGAATATACTTGCTGGTAAATTTGATGGTTTTCTTAAAGTAAAAAAATCCTTAAAGGTATTGATTGATGTATTTTGAAAGATTTTATTTGCTGACTGTTTGGTGTTTGTGCATTGTGTACGCAGCCTGGCAAGAAAAAAAAGTTTTGATTGAAATTAGTTACCTTTAGCTTTGATTACAGCTAATGATAATTTTGTCAGCTATTTTCAATTTAAGTCTTAGTCCCAGGATAAATGTCTGTTAGTTTTTATCATAATTAGTTAATCTTATCATGTTTTTGTTCAGTCAAGTTTTAGTCGACTGAAGGTTTGGGCATTTTAGTCTAGTTTTAGTCAATGAGAACGTAACTTTTTAGCAATAAGATTATTATTAAATTACATTGACTGTATCATTATAATTAGCCAAAACCTCTTTAAAAAAAAATATATATATATATTATCTTTACATGTAAAGATCTTTTCATCTGATGTTTTCAGCTAATTATATTTATTTTTAACCATCACAACAACTGCGCATGTCCAATACTCTTTTTAACTGCAAAATGTATGGACAGAGTATGGACTCAGTATGAAACTTAAAAAAAAAAAAATATATATATATATATATATATATTTTTTTTTTTATGAATTTATAAACTTGGACTGTTTTAAGGTGTATTGGTCATAGTCATTTGCTAGCCTATTAGCAACAGTTTAGCAGTAAAATAAAATACATCACATATAACAAAACATAATTAGAACAAAGAGGCTGTAAAACTACCTTGAGCTGTTTATGCGTTGATGTGTCTCTTCAGGTTTGTGGTATTTTTCCCAGCGATTATGTGCCCACACTGTCCGCCCCCTGATATAACAGTACTACACAACGGCTCATTTCTCCAGTTCAATATAAAGAAAATGGGCCCAAATATCATCTCTTCTCTTTCGCCGAGTAATACTGCTGTCATGACAAAGATTTAAAGATGACTGAGCTTGTAACATCCCATCACTGCGCGCGCAAACTACTCCTGATATGCCCGGGAAATACTGCCATAATGAAGGAACACCGTATTGCAGTGGATTCTGAAAAAAAAAATAATGTTGACAAAAATAAAGACAGATATTTTTATTAGTTTTTTATTTTTTTAAGCCACATTTTAGTCTTGTCTTTTTTCGTCACCGATATTGCATGCTGATTTCGTCACTGTTCATTGATATCCGTGACGTCTCATCTTAGTCACGGGGGAAAAAAGGTCGTCAACAAATATTTTTCATCATTTCCGTTGATGAAATTAACAGAAAATTATTTCTTCTGCTCCCAGAACTTTCACAATTTAAGCCGTTGAATGTGCCTGTGCACTCTTTGTGCTCTCTAGCAAATTTAAGCTTTTTTCCTGATTAGTATTACTAACAAGTGGTTTTCTTAGGGCCACACAACTGTTTAGTTCTTCTATTGTAAGTGTGTTTGGAAATGCACTTGTTTCTTGACGGTTCAGCATTATCCTTCCAGGTTTTGATAATGTGTTAAAGGGTTCTTAACCCAGTTCTAATTATTTCAAATCTCCTTAGTTGTTTTCTTTGCTTAATGTATCCCAATAATTTGACTCTTCTGAAATTGTGACTTTTTTATTTATTCATTCAGTTATTTGGCCAGGCAGTGTGTTACAGTAGTTCTTCATCAGTGTCTAGCATTTATGGCCTGCATTTGTCCGGCATTCTAGTTCTTTTCAGTCAGATCAGCAGGCGAGTGTGACATTGCAGTGAAAATAATGTAGGACGAGGCTACAACTGCTCAAGTATCTCTCTGCTGTACGGCAAGAAGAAGGAATAAGAAATTAATTTGACGGTCTCCTGGTAGAAATAGGTGGAGGACAATGTAAATCATTTTCTCATGATAAAGGTCAAGGACACATTGCAATGCCTTTTGGTTTTCACTATAACAATGTTAAATAGTTATACTGACTGGGTTTTTTTTTTTTTTTTTTTTTTTTTGCCGTTCATTAGTACAAATTAGCAGGTCACTTGTCTTTATAAGCAAATGCATTATTTGCAGTGCAAATGCTTCGTGCAGCCTGTGCTCAGAGCTCATGTGCATTTTTCTCAAGAGCTCTCTTTCCCCCCTCACAGGTGTTTTCTCACAGGCTCCGTCAGCCGTGGATTGCTTTTGTTTAAAAATGATATGACTGGGGAATTGCAGTCTCAGTTCACTCACTGTGTAAATGGAACGATTGTATCGACAGTCTGTGGAAATGTTTAGGAGATGGTTAATGGATGAGCTTAGGTTTCTTTAGAGTCTAGCATTCTATAGGATTTTAAATATATAGCCACACTTACTAATGCGTGTGTGTAATTCAGTTTGAGACACATAGCCTAATACTGTCTGCGAGCCTTATTTCTGCTAAGCCGGTCTTTGTCCGGCTCCATTAAATGGGATTGTGTTGTGCCATGTTTTGCAGTGCCCAGGGTGGTGGCCGTGTCTCCTCAGATGCGCTTGGTGGAGGATAATCCTTCATCCCTCTCACTGGTGGAGATCTACAAACAGCGCTGTGCTAAGAAAGGCATTGAGCATGACAACCCCATCTCTCGCTACTACGACAGATTAGCTACGGTGCAGGCCAGGGGAACACAGGCCAGCCATCAGGTAAAATGCATCTGTTACACTGAAGCCTTGGACTAACTCACTCAGCGCATATAGTGTCTGATGGCGCGTTCATGTCAGATCAAAATTCATAGCTTTTTTCTGTTCAATTGTTTGTAGTTCATTTAAATTTTTTTTATAAACTGACTGTTTAGAGACATCTTTGGAAATTACCTGATCTCTTTATATTAAAATCTAATGGATCCCAAGACCTTCACACTGCCCACTGGTGCAAGTATAAATAAGAGAACCTATTAGTTTACAGAGAATTTTTTTTTTAAATTTCTTTATTTAAACTGTGTGCTTTTGCACCCTGAGGTGAATAGCTACAAGGCAGCTAAAAAAAACAAAGAAAAACAAATGGGTTAGGATTAGGGGTATTTTTAGCGACATGCGCATATATATATCATAGTAATACATTGAAACTTACAGGTGAATAAGTCTTTTCCTCCCCAAATCAAGACAGGTTTACCATTTAGTAGTAAAAGTCAATGTAACTGGATGCAAATAGGGTTGGGATGTGAGTATACAACACCTGGATGTAAATACCATGCATAATACATATCTGACCTTTGATCTTATACTATAAAGCGGAGAATAACCACGGATTCCTCTTTTTTCTTTTGTTTGAGTGAAGAAAAATGTAGCAAGCGGACCTACATTTGCATCTACAAAACACTCACCTGTACAGACAACATTCTAGATTTAACAAGCTAACATATCTGTATTTTGTTTGATCTGGTTGATCTAACACACATACTGTACATGATGATGATGATGATGATGATGATGATGATGATGATGATGATAATATAACTTATTTAAAAAAGAGGAAGAAGTGCCACAGTGTTTTAATGTGATGGCACTGAACACCTATGTTGATTTGATGACCTATGCAGATCTTCAGATTGAGGAGTTTTCCCTAAATTTCCAAGTTGGTTTTTTCTAGTTGGAGGTCAGAGATTCCAAGTAATTATTTTTAGTTAAATTCATAATTTTTCTTGTGTGTGCATCCAGGTGTTGCGGGACATCCTGAAAGAAGTCCAGGGCAACATGGTACCCCGAAGTATGCTGAAGGAGTGGGCGCTGCACACCTTCCCCAACGCTACAGACTACTGGACCTTCCGAAAGATGTTCACTATCCAGCTGGCTCTAATCGGCCTTGCAGAGTTCATGCTGCACCTCAACCGCCTCAACCCTGAGATGCTCCAGATTGCCCAGGTAACGACTGCTCAGCTACACAGTTTCAACCTCAACATGGTTAAATTTTACCAATAAATATGCCGATATAGAAACGGAATAAACCAACCAGGTCTTTATATAAAAAGTATAGTTTTCTGTGTAGCTGTACTTTTTGAACATTTTATGGATGCTCACAGACTAATCAGACTCCATCAGCTCCAGGAATCTATTCACGATATGCTACTCCAATAAGGCTGTGGTCTTGCATGATATGTGGACCATCACACAACAGACGAAGCACTGACGCACGGCTGTGGAACTGAGCACGTATTGCTGTGCGGCGGTGCGCTTCTCAGACGTGAGGAGTGTTTCAGACGGCCTGATTATCCAGTCAGTCCCCAGGTGTCAGCCTTGATTCAGTTTAAAAAGGCTGAGTGTAGAAGATTTGGCTCTGCATCCTTACCGCAGTGGGTTGATTTGGGAGCACAGAGCCAGAGCACTCTGGAAGTCTTTATTAGAAATGATTGTTAAACAGATGCTCCATCCTCTGATCCTAATCTGCTTTTTTTGGTGACAAGCGGAGGAGCAGGCATCTAAGTGACACTATTAAGTCTCCTCACTGCATGCTCCTTTCTACAGATCTTATTACGCGCTGTGAGATTGCAGATCCAGGCACAAGTGTGCATTCACATACTTTATCTTTAGTTTACAATCAGGAGAGTTTTGCTCATCGTTTGTGCTTGAGCTCAGCCAGTGCAGAGAACCTTTCCCATGGACTTTGGTCATCTTTATTTTCAGTGTCTCTTATCTTATTTTATATTATATTATTTATTTATTTATTGTTATTATTACTTTATTTTCAATGTCATTTTTATTTTTGTGTCACCTGTTATTGAATTAGATATGCATGCATTATGAGGGCTGGTTCTTTGTGGTCTATCGTGTCTATATATAGTTCAGTATTTCCAAAGTAAAAAAAAAAAAAAAAGTAAAGTACAAAGAGAAAAAACTGGCTTGTTTTTAAGCTTCCTGAACTTTACAAACTGCTCCACTGCTATGTCTATACATAAGTACCTTGCTTAGAGCTCCTACCAATGGTGCATATCTTGTGTGTGCAGCAGTTTGCATAAGTATTCACCCCCTTGACCTTTTCTGACTTAATTTGGATTATGACATGGATCTGCACTACAATAAAGGCAAGAATTGCACTGTTTAAATTGTACAGCAGTTTAAAAATGGAATTAAAAGGCACGATGCAAAATTGCTGCTTGTGGATTAGTTCAGTGTTTTCAGTTTCAAGTTAATTATGCCGCTTCCCTCTCACTCTGAGAAGCAGAAATGTTCTGAAGATGATAGTAATTACTTGCACTATTGCCGCATTTTTACATGGTTTTATTTTTAACAGGACACAGGGAAACTGAACGTCTCCTACTTCCGCTTTGACATCAATGATGCCACTGGGGACCTGGATGCCAACCGACCTGTTCCCTTCCGCCTGACACCCAACATCTCAGAGTTTCTAACCACCATCGGTGTGTCAGGCCCTCTCACTGCCTCCATGATTGCTGTTGCCCGCTGTTTTGCCCAGCCAAACTTCAAGGTAGCACTCGTTCCTTACTAAAGCCTAAAGCTTTTTATATATAAAAAGAGAGAGAGAAAGAAAGAACAATGTGTAGTGACTATAATTCAAACCTTTCCTTATTCTCCATCATTTTTATATGTTCCTTCCTTCAGGTCGACGGCATTCTAAAGGCAGTACTGAGAGACGAGATCATCGCCTGGCACAAGAAGACCCAAGAGGACACGTCAATGCCTTTGTCCCCTGCTGGACAACCGGAGAACATGGACAGCCAGCAGCTTGTGTCACTTGTCCAGAAAGCTGTGACAGCCATCATGACACGCCTGCACAGCCTGGCTCAGTTTGAGGGTGGAGAGAGTAAAGTGAACACACTGGTTGCAGCTGCTAACAGTCTCGACAACTTGTGTCGCATGGACCCAGCCTGGCACCCATGGCTATAGGAACTAAGCATTCCCCTGTTGCTCTGAGTGAGAGGGAAGTGCCACTGTTGAGCAGTTTGGTTGACTGGTCAGGTTAATCATGTCTTGTAGCACTGTGCTTTACTAAACATGTAGGACTTTTTGGTGGGCATGATGAAATTATGTGCAAATGGTAATTGGAGGGGGGAAAAAAAGAACCGTCATGTCAGATGAGCTTTATTGTGATTATTGGGTTATTCCTGTCAATAGAGGGCTTTTGGCTGAGTGTTTCCCACAGCCATTAAAAGCTGCTTTGTACCTAAAGCTGATAAAGGATGCTGTTCAACTGATGTGCTTAGCAACATGGATTTCTTGCGACTTCCATGTTTTTTCTAGCATAAAGCAGAACAGCCCTGCGCAAAAGTGGCTTTTTTTGTGTGTTTTTTCTCAGCCAGGGGCAGCATTAAAATTGTCCCAAAAATTTAAATCTCCATAATATACAAGTCTCAGGTCTAATGGTTTATTTTATTGTATTTACAGTTTTCGATCTACCAGTAAGCCTCTTGTTAAAGAATGTTCAGCGTCATTATAGCAACTGGACTGTGAGTCATATAAATTATTGGCATAGGATTTTATGTGCATCATGTGAATAGTCCCCACTGTATTGTTTAAATTTCTACATTATTTGGTTAATTCTGCTTTGATTTATAGTTGATTTATATTTGGTAGCTGTTCCCAGTGTTTGCACTACTGTCAAACCCACATTCTTCTATCTTCAATCCTCTACTGGACACACTATTTACACTATGAAGAAATAAGCAATTGTGTTGCAACAATATTTTATTTTATCAATTTCAGTGGTCCGAACCTGCATCATCCAGTCATACAAGCTATATAAGAAGCTAAGTATGAAGATGCCTTTTAGCTACTTTTAGGTTCTTGGTCCTCTTGACATGTTTTGTCATGGATGGGCCCTGACTCAAGTTTGTACATGTTTCTGCATTTTCTAATGGTACGTACATCGTGCCAATCCAAGGACTGTTACTGTAAAATGTAAATAAGCATTTTGTTTTAATAAAATGCTCTTTTTTGGAAAAATCACTGTATGGGAAAGGAGCTGCTCCGACTGGTTCAGATGAGTGAGCTGAGTTTGTAATAGATGCCTGTTGCGTGTGAAGAAAAATTATTTTAGAAAGGCTTTTTTTTTTTTTTTTTTTTTTTCATTTGGGGGGGGGGGACGTGTCAATTTTGTTCTAGCAGAAAGTATTTACATAACATTTTTGTTTAATAGATATTTAAAAAATGAATGGGGTTAAATTATTCCCACCATTAAAATGTTTTCTCTCTACATGAGAGACAGAAATGGATGTTGACTTGTGCAATCTGGGTAATGACCATCAATTATACACCAATCAGCCGTAACATTTACACATTAACATTAGATAGCAGCTGTATACCAGTAAACTTGTGACACAAATGCAACACAAACCGCTGAAAAAGATAAATGCTGTCCACGATAGAAAGGCATTAGAACACCCAGTGCACCACAGCCTGCTACACACGGGCATAGCAGACAAAGAGCCCAAGGACACAAATCTCGCTTCCTCAGATCCCAGTCCGATAGAACACCTATAAGATGCGCTGAACAAACAAGTCAAATCCACGGAGGGACCCACCTGCACCCCAGAGCACCCAAAGTATGCGTTGTCCTGGTGCAAGCTGCCACAGCACACCCCAGAGGTCTTGTGAAGTCGTGCGCCGAAGGGCCAGAGCTGTCCAGGGAATGTTTTGCAATGTAATGTGATGACTGATCAGTGTATCTAGCAAAGTGAAAATGCTGTTAAAAACAGAACAATAACTGCTTCAAGTCTTCAGTAGTTTTGCTAAAGGTATGACACATACCAGGAGCTTAAGGCTTTGCTCAAAATTGATCTTTGAACATGGTAAGGATCTGAAACATGCAGACTGGTTCATAAATATTTGGACATGGATAGTTCGTAGACATGGGATGTTATCGTCTACCGTGGTATGTTGGGGGCTGAAACAGAAGAAACATGGGTGATGTACATGGATTTCAGACTTAAGTTATTCACTGCAAAAGATTTTTAACCAAATGTGTAACAAATAGTTCAGTTTATGATGTTAGTTTGTCCATTTACTTTTAGACCTTTAAAAGTCGTTGTTGGGTGCCGTAATTCAGGGTTGCCCAAAAGTCTGCATCCGTAGGCGTTTCATATTGTGTATAAAAATATTACATTTGATATGTTTCAGACCTAGTATGGCATCAAGACTAACAATAGAATATCAAGTAGAACCACACCTAACACCACTCACCTCTTTTCTTTGTGGTTATCTGGAGCCAGTAGTTTATCCGCTCTGACGCATTAAGAAATGTTCTTGTATTCAGCTTAAACCCAAGTGAACCAGTGAAGGTGCGGAAGCTGTCAATTTGAGCATTTGGTGTAATTTGTGCTTTTAAATACATTTTACGCATGTCTGTATAAAAGTTCTGTAGTTCAGTGAAAACAGTGTTCACCTGATTGTAATGTGAAACCTTAAAAGAAAATCTACACTCTGAGCTCTTATTCTTGATTCCATTTCAACTCCACTGTATTGTTAACAGACGGCTAAAAGTATGATAACTTTGTAAATGTCCAAATATTTATGGATCTTACTGTACTTCCAAACCAACACTAAAATTGCTTCAAAAACAGTTTTTTTTTTTTTGCGACAACCATCTCAGTTTTTAGATACGATTTATATCGACAGTCTGCTCGCAGAATCACATTGTGTTTGCTGTTCATTAAAGTACACACTTTTGCCCATTTTCACGTGCCAATAGTTTCAGATGAATAATCTTTTAGAAAGAAAGGAAAAAACAGTCTATTACCCATGACAAATATTACAGTGGAATCTTGCAGCAGCCCCTGCCCCCAGTCAGTCCTTGCACTCAGACAGCCCTAACACTCGTCCCTGACCGCAGCTGCCCTTGGCTACACAGTCTCTTGTGTAGTCTTGAATGCAAACAAATTAGTGCTTGAAAAGTCCTTGAAAGTGCTGAAAGTTCATTTACAAAGCATCGGTGTGGATTCAGTAACCTGGAAGAATATCCTCCACACTGTGGGAGTAAATCGAGATCCAGACTGAAGTGTTGAATAAGCGTACAAACCTGTTATCGCCTTTCTAACTGCTTTCCCAGTGTATCGCACTGACTCCTTTCTGTATTGCACAAATCTATCAACACCTACACACTCTGCCAAGCCATAAGCCTCAGCATCAGTATGGGAACCTTCTCATCCCTAACGCTTTACCGCACATACGTTCTTCCTACATCTCACCTGGATCAAACGGCAAGGCTCAGGACAAAGTTTTGCTAATGTTTAGGTGAGCTAACATCTTATTCATCTCAGCTTACTTTTAGCACGTGTTAGGTCTGTTAGAGCAGTAGCGTGCAAAAGCTCTGGCTTTTTAGGTTTTCAAGCTAGGGAAACCCACCAAGCTCTTACCTAAGAAAGCCCCATGAACAATCGGTCTAAAGCAACTCATCAAAATGAAATGTCAGCTTTAGCCTCTTGCAGCTATTTACAGCCATGCTAGCTTTTCTTCAAATGACTGCGGGTGGATTCAGGACAGGGTGGGGAAGGGCGTGGGAGAGATACGACGGTTTGGATACTTCTCCCTGGCCTGTAGATGTCTAGACTGATAGAGGAAGGCGATGAGGAGGCTGATTGATGGAAGCCCTCAGGGAGAGTGGGCTCTGTGATTGGCACACATGCCGAGTGCCAATGGAAGAATCCTTCACTCTGTCTGAGGCTCTGTCAAGAGCAAAGACACCCTTCATGATATCATCTGTCTGCAGCCTACAATTACATCGAGGTGTTTTAATTCATTCTAATGAAAGAGCTTTTCATGGTGATGGAAAGTGATTTGGCGTGAAGGATTATAGGTCTAGTACTTAATGGGCTGAATTAAGTGCAGTTTTTCAAGTATATGGCATTTTTCTAAAGGAAAGTCATGCCACAACTGCTAAATTACTGAGAGGAGCACTTCGAATGCTGCCTTTAAAAAAAATTAGGCAACGCTTCACTTGAGTTCATACTGCTACACGTCATCAGCGTAAATGATTCATGATGATTCATGATAATCAGCACCTCATCATTTTAATATAAACTGACTGGCCACTTTATTAGGGACACATGTAGAGTATGCAGTTAGATAATCGGCCAGTCGTGGGATCCAAAAACAATACAAGTAATGTTCTAGAAGTCACAATGGGAAAGAATGTGAACGCAGGGACTTGGACCATAGTGAGGTTTTAGGTGACTGATGACTAGGTTGAGTTTTTCAGCAAATGCTGCACACATGGAATCTGTAAGGTTAACGTGAACGGGTGGAAAAACTAAATAAAAGCATCTAGTTGGCAGCAGTTCTGAATGCGGAAATGAGAGCTCAAAGGTAGCCAAACTAGTTCAAGCTGACAAGAAGTCATAGTTAACGAAAAGAGATAAGTATTACTGTAAATTAGACAAGGCGTGCCTTAGCATACTTTTGATTTCATGCGGGCATCAATTTTAATACTATGTTAAAAATAGCACCTAACTGGGATTTTTGGTATATGGTTGTTATGATGCAATTACACCGCACAATCAGCCACAACACTAACACCACAGTAATTATATTCTCAATCACAGTATATGCCAGTAAACTGGTGACAGGATCATGGGCAACCAAGGCTTATTTGTTCCTGTGGGGATCAAATGCTAGCCCATCTGGTCTGATTCCACAGAAAAGACAGTGTAGCACAACTTGCTGAAAATGTGCTGGCCACATTTAGCAGGCAAAGAGTTCAAGCTTGTTGATCTCGCCCCGTATTCACGAAGCTTCTTAGAATTCTCTCAGAGAGCTCCTATCTTAGCTTAAAAAGTCCTAGCTGGGAGTCCTAGACTAAAACCGATTTAGGAAACTTCTCAGAGCAACTCTGAGGAAGAAAAGTACAAAAACCTTCATCTTAGTGAGAGTGTGGTCGACCCCGTTGCTAGGGATGATGCAGCAATTCAAGGTCTGTGATTGGTTGATAAACATAACCTCTGACCTCTGTAAAGGCAGTGAAATGCGCTTTTTGTGAAAATTTAATGAAATCATAATGTTTCTATATAAAGAAATTGTATATTTTAATATAAATATCTTAAAGTTAATTAAACAGCCAAATGTTGAAAATGGGTCTACTTTTGAAGCAACCATTTTCCACACAGTAATTACTATATTTAGGTTCTTACATTTATTTATTAAACTAATTTTATTACTTGTAATCCATTACAGATTGAGGGGAGCAAAATGGCTCAGCTTTCGCCAATGTACTGTACATGATGGCAGGACAGTCTGTTTAAGTTGCACTTTTGGATGGTATGTAATCAACAACCCAAGAGAGATGGAAGGAAGTAAAACAACAAGAAAACCAAATTGAACAGAAGAGCAGCGTTTACTTTTAGCTTTACGTTCAGTGTTTGGAGAATACAGTATTTCTTCTTTCCACTATTTTGTCCTCTGCTATAGAAACTCTTAAGCCTCTTAAAAGTCCTCCTCTGCACTCCTAACGATTTTTACCTTTAGGAGCTGTTTTTAGGGCTAAGATGTTTCGTGAATCATTTTTATCTTAGCAAGATTTAGTCCTAAATTTAAGTTGAAATGAAAGAAAATGTCATAATTCTAAGAATTTTCTATTTCGTCATTAGAAGCAACTTTTAGGCTTAAGAAGCTTTGTGAATACAGGCTCTGTTCTGCTAATTCCCCAAGTCTCAGTCGAACCGAGCATCCGTGGAATGTACTGGATAAACCACTGAAGGGCCCACTAACGTCCCATTGACAGACACCAGTGATAGTCACAAAGGTATTGTGAAGTCATGTCCCATGAGGCCAGAGTTGCACTAGGGGGAAAAAGCTGAACATTATATAATGTTTTTTTTAAATACATTATCCTGCATAATTGTTATAAAGAATATTTTGCAAATGCTGTGTATTTCCCTGTCTGTTAATAGTGTGGAATTTCATTGTTTATGAACCTTTAAGCAAGCGTTTGTCAAGCCATGACTGTAATGTCAGTAATATTTACTATGAGCTTTAACTTCTAGTTTTTAGGTCTTTAATATGTGAGAATATCAGGTTCACATCAGTTTTTATGTTTGACATTAGTACATCATGATAACAATCTCACAGAGCTACAGTATGTGAACACTGCCAAAGACAAAGTGTTTTAAAGCTTTACCATAGCAGGATTTAACTTTTTTAAAATTATTATTATTATGATTGCTTACACACACACACAAAATAAACATTCTCATCTTCACACTTTTGGCAAAATACTACAGTCACATACTTTTACAGCAAAACACACACAACCCACACTTTTCTACCTTACGTCATTCAAAACTGATGTACCTAATGGGTATTCGGTTTGTTTATTTATTTATATATATATTTTTTCATTTATAGATTTTGCACCCGCAGAATCTAGCATTGTCATTAGATTCCAGCTGGGCATAATCACTTACTGATTTTAAACTACTGTAACAAATTTAGAAAATCACAGGCACTGTGTATGTGTGTGTGTGTGTGTATGTGTGTGTGTGTGTGTGTGTGTGCGTGCGCGTGAGCGTGAGCGCGCACTCGTGAACGGTCCCCTAGTGTAGAACTGAAATTAGCATTTTCTTCCTTTATTCATTTAAGCAAACTGTAGCTTTATTTACGGCATATCTTGTACATGATCGCCATTTCTTTGTAAACATGCACGTAGTCATGTCTCCCACTCATGATGAACTTGTGATAACACGTCTAGTGTTATGTGAGTAATTACACCTTGAATGCATTCCTTCAAATTATCTTTGGGTTCTATCTTTTCCTGGCACTTGCTGCCTGTCATGTGCTCCTCATGAATTCTTCAAAGCTATCTGGGAAAAAAATGTGTTTAATATAAACAAAGTATGAAAAAGTTTGGGAGATATTCTGCTGAAAAGTATTTATTCCCCTTATGCATGGAGACGTTTGGGAGATCCTGCAGTCAATCTTTGGTTTGTCTTTGTTTGGAGAAACTCTAAGAGGGGATTTTGATCCATGTAAAGAGCTTGTAAGAACTTGAACTCCTAAGGATTTTATTTATTTATTTATTTTATCTAGCTGTGTTTTGTGTAACTGCAATGACGTCTGAAAAATCCTTCTCAGGTGCTGGCAAATTTATTTATTTATTTTAAATCACATTTCCGTAACAGTGTCTAAAACAAAAAAAATCTTAGTAAGGAACTGTGCTGTATTATGAATAAATATCTTTCACATTTTAGGTTTTAAATGATCTTATAGATGATTCTTTTTTGTAGCTTAGTTTTATATGTCTGACGCTTACTTACTTTTCCATTTGACTGCTTCAGAGGGTAATGATTTTATCATTACTTTCACTTTGAATGTGCGAGAACTGGAGGAACAAGTTTGGACGTACTTCATTTTCACCCTGATTATAAACCCGAGTCCTCCTCCCCGCACTGTGCTGGACTGGGAGAATTTTCTGGCCTGCTGGTTTCCCTCATTACACTGTGTCTTTGGATGCTTGTCAGACACACCTCCCACATCCTAAATCAATTAACCACTCTCCTCTCCAAAGTGTCCTGATCTTTTAGCAGGCAGAGAAGGGAGAGGCGGTGTGTGTCTGACAGGACGACTCTCCCCAGCCCCCCTTGCAATGCCCTGATTTAATTTGTTTAGTAATATGAGGATTGGCACGTTCAGCCCAGGTTCAGTCCAAAGTGAAATTGGACAAGGGCATTGGAGCTTCACCATGTAAAACTGTCTCACCTTGACAGCTGGCTGATTGGGCTGAGGATTGCCTGAGAAGAGCACCTGAACGGAGTGCACACACCAATTCATTTAGGTGTGTGCCAAGGGATTCAGGTCTGAAGACAGTGTTATGAAGATGGACGTAAGTGGGCAAATCCATAGTGTGTAGAAGAGAGAATACAAGCACAAGTTGTGAAGTCTTAGAGCAATTTGGCCCCCAGGCTATAAACTTTTTCAAAACTTTTCATAACATTTTAGGGATTACTGATTACAGTATATGAATGAAGTAATTTATCGTGGGATTCTATTCTCCCTCAGATCTATGATTTATACAGTGGCGTAAAATGTATGTCCTTTCCTAATTTTTTTTTTTTTTGTTGCATATTTGTCACACACAAATGATTGAGATCATCAAATAAATTTTAATATTACACAGAGATAACCCGAGTAAATACAAATTGCAGTTTATATATATAAGTACCTTGCTATTTATGTGTGTATATGTATAGTATAGACCAAAAGTTTGGACACACCTTCTCATTCAAAGAGGTTGAATTTGTATTATGGCAAGAAAAAAGCAGCTAAGTAAAGAAAAACGAGTGGCCATCATTACTTTAAGAAATGAAGGTCAGTCAGTCCGAAAAATTGGGAAAACTTTGAAAGTGTCCCCAAGTGCAGTCACAAAAACCATCAAGCGCTACAAAGAAACTGGCTCACATGCGGACCGCCCCAGGAAAGGAAGACCAAGAGTCGCCTCTGCTGCGGAGGATAAATTCATCCGAGTCACCAGCCTCAGAAATCGCAGGTTAACAGCAGCTCAGATCAGAGAGCAGGTCAATGCCACACAGAGTTCTAGCAGCAGACACGTCTCTAGAACAACTGTTAAGAGGAGACTGTGTGAATCAGGCCTTCATGGTAGAATATCTGATGGGAAACCACTACTAAGGACAGGCAACAAGCAGAAGAGACTTGTTTGGGCTAAAGAACACAATAAAGAACACAATAAAGAACACAATAAAGAAAACTCTTTGAATGAGAAGGTGTGTCCAAACTTTTGGTCTATACTGTATATATATATAAACTGTATGGGGCAAATACTTTTTTCACGGCACGGTACTTTTCAGGAACACTCCTGCAGTATGTATCTAGAACTGCTGATACAGCAGGCAGGATAGATAACTGGGTTACTTGTGGGTTGTGTTACTAAACCCTACTGGCTTGATTCCAGCTTGTCAAGCCCAATATCGGCCATCATAGATCACATTGCCTCAACTGACAATGACACATTTATCTGAAAACATTTTTTTTTTTTTGCTGAGTGCTCTGTTTTATAAGATAAACCTATTCAGGAAGTAGTATAGTAGATGAGCTCGGTAATGTGAGTTATCTTCTTATGCAGCTTTACAGCTATTTGTATCACCAGCCAGTTTTCCCATATTATAATATAAAAAGTGTTTCCCTCTTGATAATACGGGGTAGCTTCTATACAAACACTCAGTCCTGGGGAGCGTAAAGATTTGAAGCTCTTGGGCTGAAGTCTAAAGCTCGGCTTTGTAAATTTAGTTTGTGATTCATGGATTTCTCTTGACTAGACTCTTTTTAGGGCAGCAAGGTGGTGAATTGTTGCTGCCTTACAGCTTCAGTGCGTCCTGGTTTAATCCTGAACTCAGGTTCTGTTTGTGCAGAGTTTCACATGTGTCTTTACTCTGGGTTCTACGTGTTAAAGGGATTAAATAATGCTATAATGTTCCCCTAGGTGGGAATGAGTGTGTGGACGTGTGCGTGCATGGAGTCCTGTGATGGACTAGCATTGCATTGTGGGATGCAATCTCCTGCCAGTGTTTTCAGTATAGCCTACAGAGGATCAATGACTTGTTGCTCATAGTAACTTGCATTACTGTATTAGAGGTGTTATAGATATTGCTGTGTACCAATAGCATAGCCATGCCAGGTCATGTCAAATGATGTTCAGACACCTAAAGCTGCAGTTGGCACACCGCAGTTATTAGGTGTACAATATTCCAGTCAAATTGTTTGCAAGAACAGACAAAACAGACAGAATGATTTTGCTGTCTTGGCTTTAGCACCTTGCTAGTACGGGGTTGGACTCGATTTTGTCTGCCTTAATTTTGCCTTAATTCTTCATGGCATATATTCATCAAGACACTGGCAACATTCCTTACAGATTTTGGCCCATAGTGACACAATAGCTTCAAACAGTTGCTGCAGATTTGACAGCTGCACATCTTTGATGCAAATCTACCGTCCGACCACATCCCAAAGGGGCTTTACTGGATTCGGATCTGGTGACCGTGGAGGCCTTTTGAGTACAGTGAACTCAATGTCATGTTCAAGATGATTTTCGCTTTGTGACATGGCATGTTATCCTGTGATCATAAAGGGATGGACATGTTCAGCAGCAATGCTCAAATATTGCTGGGGCATTTAAATGCTGTTCAGTAGGTACTTAGGCACAAAGTGTGCCAAAAGAAATATCCCCCACACCATTCCACCACCAGCCCGAGCCATTGATAAACGGCAGGATGACTCCATGCTTTCATGTTGTTTGCACCAAATTCTGACCCTATCGCTCGAATGTTGCTTCAAGCCAGATAAAAAAATTTCCAACATTGTCCAATTTTGGTTAGCCCATGCAAACTGTAGCCCCAGTTTCCTTTTATTAGATGACCCTGGTGTGGTCTTCTGCTGCTGTAGCCCATCTGCCTCAAGGCTCGATGTGTTGTGCATTCAGAGAGGCTACCTTGGTTTTAACGAGACGTTATTTGAGTTACTGTTTCCTTTCTATCAGTTTAAACCGGTCAGGTCATTCTCCTCTGGCCTCTGACATCAGCAAGGCATTTTCATCAAGGGAACTGCTGCTCACTGGATATTTTCAATTCTTTTCAGACCATTCTCTGTATACAGTACCATGGTGTGTGTGGAAATTGAACAAGGGTACATACTGTAATAAAGTGACTGGTAAGTGTACATCCTAGAACTAGGTTTGGACTTAATATTTATTGATGTACTACTCAGGGTTGGTTATAGACAAGGCTTTGTAATTGCTAAAAATCTTGACTTCATGCTGTTCGTCTTTTAACTATTATGCACTTGCTCCTGTTTAGTTGGCGGAAACCATTTTCCGCTAGTTATATTGCTGCCAGCGTCTTTAATAGCTCTGTGTTCAGATTGGATTTTATCTCATTTGCAAAAAGGAGCCATGTAAATGTTCTTTTCAACAGCCTTTAACTCTTCTTTTTTTTTGTTTGCCCTAGAAAGGAAATGGCATTTTGTATCTTTTATTTATTTATTTATTTATTTTTATATATAATTGTACTGCTGAATTCATTTGATTCCATCAGTTGCACTTGTTAGAGTGTCCACATCTTTATCATATGAAAGCCTTTCTCGACATGTGCTCTCCCTCCCCATAAGGTAAGCTACTCTGTGTAAGAGCTGCTGTTGTGACTGGACACACTAAGCATCTTAAGTTCAGCTCATTTCCACCTCCACTGGAGGGAGACGGCTCCTTTCGCCCTCAGGAGAGATAACTGATCACGGCCAATCACACCTCATGGCAGATGGAGGCGAAGTGGTGAAGGCCAGTCAGTACCTGAGAGAACCTCAAAATAATTGCACATGGTCCCCCCCAACCCCCCCCCCCCCCTCCTTTCAGTTTGGTGGAATGTGCTGGTGCAGTTAATGTGTGAATGCTTTGCCTTTTACCGGTGTGGTACGGTTCGTCTCAGTTTGCATATTTCTGTCACCTAAAACCATCTTGAGCTGAATTTATCAGACAGATTCAAGCTCACCAGAATTCTTTGGATAAATATTCTGTCACCTGAAAAAAAAAAAGGTTTTGAACCCAATTTGAAAATAGCCCTGTGCTCATAGAGTGTGTGGCACAGTTTCTTTTTCTTCCTCTGCCCCACCACCTCAATGAGACTAGTTATTATAATAATGCGTTATAGCTGTCCCAAAAGGACTGTTAAATATAATTCCCATCTCGGTACTCAAGCAGCTACTGTGGATTTTGTAAATATCATAAAAATGTAAAGGATCATATTTGTTGGATGTCAAAAATGTCTTTTACACCATACGGAACATATTGCCAATATTGAACTCTTTCCCAGTAGCCGTTATTGAGACAATGGCTCATGATTAGCATATTCATAAAATATAGATTTTTCATGATGTAATTAAGGTGGACTTCTTTGTCCTTTTTTAAGCTTTTCAAATGACACTGTGTATAAATGAAACCTCCATTTATAATTCAGTACACAGTTACAGATGAATTCAAGGAAATACTGCTGGCTGTAGGAAGCATTTTGCTGAATGTCATGGTCTACCATTCCTCTTAGAGGGAAGAGTCACTGCAGATCAGTACAAAATTATTCTGACTTTGTAATCTATTGTCTCTTCAAGAATGGCAGTGTCCCCATCCACAGGGCACGAGTGCTCGCTTAATGGTTTAATGGGTTGAAAATGATGTAATTAATTTGGACAGCTAGCAGGAGGTCGCTACAGTTAGGCCTATAAATTTTGGAATGAAGATAAGGTTTGGGGCATTTGGCCTACGTACACCATTACACTGAATTTAAAATAAAAGTCACCGCTTTTGACTTTAATTCAAGGGGTTTGACAAAACCATTCAGAAATCACAGCCACACAGGGCTCAGTACTGGCACAAACTAACATAAAGATTTCCTTAATACTTGGATAAAAATTGAGCTGCTGCTTGTTGTTGCTTATTCCTGCTTTCAGTCGTGTCTTCAGTAAGCTTTCTATTTCTGGGTTACTACTGGGTTGAGATCAGGTAAATGACTTTGAATAAAAAAATATCTAATTTCTTTGTCTTGGTTAGCTTTCACTGTACGTTTTGGGTCATTATCCATCTGCAAAATGAAGTGGCATCTACATGTATCTAGCACTGTTGCAGGATTTGGCTGTATCTGATCAGAGATTATAATCCTATACACTACACACTATACAATTCATCCGGCTACTTTTATCAGCAGTCAGGTCATCAATAAACTCCAATTACCTGGTTTCATTTGCAGCCATACACGTTAATACAGTACCATGCCATACCACTGCCTCCACAATGTTTTATGGTAAATATTGTATGTTTTGGATCATTAGTTACTTTATTTCTTCATGCTTGTCTCTTTCCATCATTCTAGTACCAAAATTCGTTTTGGTTTCATCAGTTCAAATAATCTGGCAAGATTTTCTAGGAAAGTCTAATCGGGCCTTTCTGTTCTTGAGCTTGACTAGTGGTTTGAACCTTGTAAAGCCTCTGTATTTTCTTCATAAAGCTTTCTCCTTAAGGAAAATGACACATTCTCTTTGACAATGACACGCCTACTTCCTGTTGAGTGTTCTTCTTCACAAGAAACAGAATTCTGAGTGCAACACTCAGAACCACCACCAGGCCTTTTATCTGTTTGATTAGTCATAATGAGTAACGAGGGATCAAGCTACACCTGGCCATTCAACTGCTTGTCAGCCATTCGTTCCGTTATTTATGAGCCCCAAAATGGGATGTGTGTTTGTGAAAATGGCTGTATTTTCTGAATGGTTAATGCCAGACTTTTGTGAAACCCCTGGAATTACAGTAAAGCTGAAAGTCTTGACTTAAGTGATCTATATCTTAAGTGTTGCATTTTAACATCAATGTGGTGGTGTACAGTATATGACTGTATAAAACACCACTGATACAGAAGATTCATAATATAGTTGACGTTAGGGGCACCTGCTTCATTTATGCAAATATCCAAATAGCCATACATGTACAGTACAAGAAACCTGTGCATAATGCAGATACAAGTAAAGAGCTCTGATCAAACACCAGACTGGGAAAAATGGGAAACTGTTGACCTTGACGATGGCATGCTTGCTGGTACCAGATGGGTGAGTTTAAATATTTCTAAAACTCCTGGGATTTTTATGCACATAAATCTACATTGTTTGCACAAGACACCCAAAAAAAAAAAAAAAAAAAAGAAAAGAAAAAAAAAGAAAAAGAAAAACCCACAGCAATTCAGTGAGTTGTAATTCTGCAGGTTGAAAATCCTTGTTAAGGAATCAGCCTCGTCCCAGATGACAGAAAGTCTATGTTAAATTAAATAACCACTCTTTTTAGAAAGCCTAAAACAACAGATGATCACAATACAAAACACCGGATTTCACGTCTTGTAGTCAGGAACGAAACTGATGCTGCATTGGTCACAGGCTCACACAAACTGGACAGGATAGATTTGCGAAAATATGTATATATATTAAACCAAACCAGCAAAGTTAGACTACAGAGCAGTTCAAAACAGGGCCAAATGGCTGATAAGCTGCTGTATCAGCAGGGAAGCTGCATGTTAAGTCTTCTCACTGAAGCTGCTGGTTCCTGGTATTACGTCTTTAATGAAACACATTCCTCGCTCCATTTCTCTTTATGGCCCATAATGATTATTAAACTCAGCCACAGCGCTATCAGAAAGCACAATAGGACCTAATGATGTGGCCAGTGGTTTATCTGAGCTTCATCAAAACAACCAACACTTCTCCCATGGGAATTAGTGATTAAATCTTTAATTACAGCTTTCATTTTACAGCACACCAAACATTTTCCGTAGGTTGTGGAACATTCAGATGTTCAGAGGTATTACTAGTAATATCGACATGTGGGTTGTCTGAGATGTTAGTGTTTGCGCGTTGTGTGTATTGTACAATAGCATACACAGTCTCCTCATTCACATAATCATGTTCTAATGCATTATGTACAGATGTTAAGTGTGTTTGAATAATGTACGTCAGTGCTTGCTTACTGTACCCGTGCACAGAAAGTGGGGTTCATTTCAACTTCTTGTTTGATTTCCATAAAATAAACATCACACTAAATCACAAGAGCAATTGCTGCTCCTTCCATATGCATAAACCATTAGCTTCCCTTACAAACAATGTGTTCAGACTAATGAGCAAAATATCTCTCTCTGGAGAGCTGCTGGAACAGGGAAATCCACTAAAGCCAGTTTAGAGTGTAACACAGCCTGCTTTCACTATAGCTCAGCCCCTTTCTGCCATCCATCACCGATACAGGGCTTAACTTCCTACTAAACAGCTTGACAGCATGACATCTATAAAATGAATCATCAAGAAATTTATTTTTAAAATGCTTTTACTTAGATGCATGGTTCGTATTTTTAGAACTCATATCGGAACTGGTGTCAGTGAACATAAAACAGAGACATGCTGCTTTAGTGCTCACATTATGTATCCAGAGGAGCAGATCGCACAGATTTCAAATGACTGATCACTGTATTCAAATAAATGAAAACCATTTTAAACTTAATTACCAAATTTCAGCGGTCTTTTCACATTTATGCATCTGTTACTTAACTGAGTATCTGCAGTGACCACCACCCCAATAATATCCCTATTTATATGAAAGACACAGTTTATTTACTGATGCTCTAAAATGTGATGTTGCTTAGAAGTGTGTTCCCAAATCGGTGAAATGCTCATCCTTTTTCCGTATATTTATTACATGAATTTATTACATATTTATTACATGAATTTCTAACGACTTTTTTTATAAAACAATAACACTTAACAATAATGTACAACAACTGATAGGTAACTGTCCAGGAATTAAATAGGGGGAAATGAGCAGTTTTTTATTAACACCAAGGACATAATAATAATAATAATAATAATAATAATAATAATAATAATAATAATAATAATAATAATAATAATAATAATAACTGCTAGTTAATTGCTCAGCCTGTTAGTTAGTGATTACCACTGACTATGCAATAATTCATTAAACCATAAGCAGTAATTACTGAGTCTTACATTTCTCCCACATAACTCCTAGCTCGTTGTCAAGTGCTGGCCATATCAACATTAAACCCCAGTTGCTACAGTATGACTTATTTCCCTCCTGGAGATCAAACTTAACTTATTTCAACATCTTAGTGTTTAAAATGTAAGTATTTATGAGCTATTATACATCCTCTTACAGGAGTACTGTATGTGGTAGATGGTTTTCATTTAGACAGCTAAGGTTTATTGAGAAGTAACCAACAAAAAGCTTTTATGTATCAATGAGTAAGGAATATTGTACATGGAAGGGGAAGTGCTATACAAAGATCATTTTTGTATTGGTCAGGGTTTAAACAATCCAATTGGATTTTTCCCCTAATATGACCTCATATAAGAAGATACTCTGTACTAGATTAGGTGCTCAGCATTGCTGTTTCATGGTGGGCCTGGATCAGCAGTAGCTGAGTGAAATAAAGGGTGTTTCAGATAAGATAAAGTGCATTACCCTATAGGTGTATGTTAGATGAAGCTTTAACCCACACATTTTGGAGGAGTTTCGAGACCTATTGTATTATAATTTGTAAATTTTTTAAAAAAAGAATTAAATCATTAACGCACGTTCACTTTTTTCAAAATATATATTTTTTTAGATACCAAAAATTAGCTATAAATTTCTCTGTGTAATGCTGTTACACATGATCATTTTTGCATACAATTTGCATGTATGTTATGTTACAAGTTTGTTCCATAGCTTTACTGTAGAAGTATACCGTAATGCTTCAGTTATTACTAATGAATTTCCAGCTTTTACTGGACAATATGCTTACACATCTTCAGTAACCACTGAATAACTACGCAGAAACACATTCCCAAACTATAAATGAACCAGCAGCCTAATTTAAACCACCATGATCCGGATTAGTGTGAATGAGGAACTGCTGTTAAAGCATTGTCCAGGTTTGTACCTTAAGGAACATTGTCTTTGTTTATCTGATGTTTTGTTGCATCCCAATCAATTTTTAGAATTTTTCTATCTTGTAGTATGGTATCTATATTTCTGCTTACAAAGTCTTATTAAAACAATGAATTGCGAAACCTTTGCTCCAGACTTGCTACGGTTGTTGCTGATGTCATGGTTGTTTTTCTTCATAACCCTCGACCTTCATGCCATCCACTGCTGTTGTTGTTGTTGTTGTTGTTGTTTTTTGCCAACCTTTTTCAATGTCTGCTTATTAGTACACCAGTGGTGTCATTTATTTTCAGAACATTCCAAATTGTTGTATTGTCCACGCTCAATATTTGTACAGTGACTTGATTTTTCATGTTTTCTCAGGATATAAATGGCTTGATTTTTCCCATAAACAACTCTATATGTTTATCCTTTTTAAATGCAGTTTTTACAAGCAAAAAGGCATCAAGCCAAAAGTGGACATTCATGATGGTTTAAAGAATTAATCTAATTCATCTAACTGCACACACCTAGGCAATAAGAAACACTTGTCCGTCCAAAATTTTTGTTCACTTACATAATAGACTTTTACAAAATTACATGTTTTAAATCATTTAACACATATAGCTGTAAATATCAAGAAATTAAAGCTGCCCCATATTTATCTATTTAACTCAAATTCATTTTATTTCATTTTTATTCATTTTAATTCAAAACTCATCTTAATTGTAGAAAAAAATTGGTCCTGTCAATCCAAAACTTTAGTTGTAAAACTGAATTCAAATGAGTGTGTGATAGAAGAATTCATGAATTGTTTCAGTCCTTTTAAATTACTTAGGATTGTGTGGAAATAATGAAAATACACATAGAACAGAAAAATTCATAATCAATCTCTTTTAAATCTCTCTTAATCTCTCTTTATTTAAAATTGTAAATAAAGTTCAAATAGATGGTAAACGGTGTGTCTTTTTTGTGATCAATGAATGTTTGTTTATTTGACTCATATCTAACTACCCTGTATATTAACAAACATTTTTGTGCTATAAATTTTAAAATATGTTCATAAAGTCTAGGCTTTTTTAGAGAATCATTGAATGATAAATTCAATTTTTTTAATGAGTATGCATTTTAATCAACTCTGTCTTTTTTCTTAGTGCATCGTTATCAAATCTGTTTTAATTGGTTAATATTTGCTACTTTTCACCATAACAATAGTGCAGTTTATATAAGCTTGTTGTAGCTAATAGAACCTTTATTTCGAATTCTTTGCAATCTAAAAACTGAGATAAGTTGAATTAATCATTATTCAAGCTTCATTCATTTTCATAAGCCTCATAAAAGCCAGTGTGTTCACATCATTACTGAACTTTTGCAAGGCGAAATGGACGAGAGAATGATTCATTATCAGAGGCTGAGAGTGGTCTAAACGAGCTTGTCATATACTGCTTGTCAGTTAGGCCTTAGAATGGTTTTATTTAGAGTCAGTGTATGAAAATGTCTGCAGCCTACTGATTAATTCACCAATTGCCCTTACTGTATCCTTCACTGCTCCAACCATAGCCTCACCAACCCTGATTTCCACTGAGACAACATCCTATAATTCAGGCATTGATTAGGAAGCACAGTGGAGTGGCTGGGCCATTCAGATAGTGGACTTTCATTTACCTTGTTGGATATGTGGTGAAGACAAACTAATGATTAATGGTAGACTATAAATATTACACATTCATATGACTATCTGACTAGACATGAAGCCAAAAAAAAAAAAAGAAAATGTTTCCATGGTTTACATTACAAGTGATAAGTCAGGAATTATTTTCCTCCACATAATACAAATTGTTCAACACACTGAAGATATACTCAAACTCTGATACACAAATGCACAGAGTTCCTCAGACATTTTCAGTGTAAAATTGAGGGGGGAAAAAGAACATAATCATGTGTCGATAGAGTATAGTGGTGGCACAATATTATTAATTAGTTTTAGACATACATTTGGAGAGCAGGGTTTGATGCAGCATGTATCTGCGAAATCTCCAAAACAACACACACAAAAAAAAAAAACCCTAAAAATTATCTAAAAGAACGGCAGACACATTTTTTCTTCTTTTTCGCAGCAGTTGCGTGGGAGACAAGGTCAGGGTGGTACACAAGTGTTTCTGGTTTGGAGATAAAATCTGCTCAATAATCCTTTTCTCCCTAACGCTTTCTCTCATCTTTTCAATAGATCTTACAGTAGAAATGGTCCTGCGCTCCATGCACACACTGTCTGTGCTCACACTTTGTATGTAAGAGTTTATTAGATTTAATTCTGACTATGTAGAGCATCAAGATTTTGGCAGCTATGGAGTATTTTTTTCTCATCTAGCCCAAGTTGGCATAAAATCTACAATTCTGGTAACCCTACCATTAACTCTCCTGTCCAATGCTTCTCCTCCCTGAAAATACTGAAAATGTGAAGATCACACAAGCCTCTATTGGTGCTTTTTGCAGCCACCCATATCTACTTTTTGTCTATTTTGTGAGAACCACACATTCAGGAATCATTTGTTCACCCTCTCAAACAAAGACATGGCGGTTAGAAACCCAAAATGTCAAATTTGGACTCATCAGACCAAAAGACAGTTTTGCACTGATCTAACGTCAACTGCTTGTGTTTCTTGGCCGAAGCAAGTCTCTTCTGCTTGCTTGCTTGTTTTTCTGAAGTGATGGTTTCTTTGCCAATGAAGGCCTGACACGGCAGTATCCTCTGAATAGTGGATTTTGAAATGTGTCTGCAGCTTGAACTCTGAGAAGTATTTATGTGAGCTCTAATCTGAGGTGCTTAAACCTGTGGTTTCTGAGGCTGCTCTTATTGTTGGTAGTTCTTGGTCTTCCTGTCCTGGGATGAGAGCATGTTTCATCATAGCATCTGATAGTTTTGGTAATTGTTGATGATATTTTTCGGATTGACCGACCATTATTTCTTAAAGTAATGATGGAAGGTTTTTTCTCTTTACTTAACTGAGTGTTTCTTGCCATAATATGAATTTGCACAAAAGTTGTTCTAGCATTAACAGGGCTATTGACTCTGTACCCACCCTTCCGCTGCACGAGACAACTGATCGTATAAAGTACATCAAGAAATGTCACATAAGGTATATCTTATCTTATCTTATCTTATCTTATCTTATCTTATCTTATCTTATCTTATCTTATCTTATCTTATCTTCACTCTTCACAAGGCACCTGTGAACTGAAAACTATTCCATGTTCTTTCACAGTTTGGATGTTTTCAGTAGTAAATGTGCAATGTTGAAAAAAATTAAAATAACAAGAGAGCCCACGTATGGTGAAGCTGTGTCCAAACTTTTGACTGGTAGTATACATACACTACTGGCCACCTCCTGGATTTAACTGAGCAAATAGGTAAGAGCCTTCCATTAGACCATTACCGCAGGGATTAAGCTGGACACAACCTATTTAACCCTAACTGTTTCAGTGAGTAGCTCTTCATTTCTTAAACAACCATGTCAGAAGACATATGTTGTAGACATGACAAAGATCTTCCTCTGTCTGAGAAAGGTCAAATTATTGGTCGAGCAATAAATGTTCTCGGAAAAACATGCCGGAAAATCTGAATGATTGTGATGAAAGATCACTTAAATGCTTAGTAAAATCAATTTCATCAAAAAAATAAATAAATAAATAAAAACTGTACAACTCACAGCTATGTCTAATATTAAAAGTAAGAGCATTTCCACATGTCAGCCACACTTCATAATCAGGGGGGAAAAAAATCAGTTTGTTGGGGATCATGGAGCATTTGGAAAAGGTCATGTGATCCATATTTACGCTGTTCCAGAGTGATGGCGCATCAGGGTACATTGCATATGCTGACACACACACACACACACATAGACTATGGACACTGATTTGAAGTGCATAGTCACCCTGGAGACACCTTCTTACTTATTGCGTTTTCTCTGGCTATGAGCATTTCCTACTTCAAACAGGCTCTGAACCTCAAACTCCTCAAATTGGCCCTTAACGTACATGGTGGATTTATTTCTCACTGCATTGTGATGCAGACTGAAGATCAAACTTGAAATTTGAATATGACAGCTCTAAGGCTGAGTCAAATCCTGAACCACTCTTGTATTTCTCTTCACTCAGAAAAGCAAAGCGAACTCAACATGCAGAGGCCAGGAGCTGTGGATTTTATTTGATGCAGGCCCTAGTGTCATTTCAGGCTCTGAGGTAGCATATTATAATAGTTCAGAGGGAAGGAAACTTTTAATATGTACAGTACGTTCTTGCTGCAGGGTCAGAGCCATATAACCATCCGCAAATAAAATTCTTATCTACCTGGGCTTTACACTTGACACTGGGGACAATTGTCAAATTAATCAACATGTCAGGTTACTGTAGAAAAAATTACCTCATTCTCTGTGCGTGATTGGTAGATTGCACCTGGAGACTCTAGTCAAGTGTTAATTAAAAGCAGTAATACAGTTGTCAGTGTCGATAAATCAATGAAAACCCCAGAGAAGGAAGCAGGAGGAACAGTGTGGGCTATGACTTTTAAAAGTAAATACACATTTATTACCACTCTACATGACCTTTATTGCTAACAACGGAAAGCAATAATTAAAGCAATAATGAACAAACTCATCTTAAATGGTTGAACATGGTACAATTTTGAAATAATTAATCATAACTGTTTCTGATTTTAACCTGAATAAAAAAAAACACAATTAAAATAAAAATAACTATTTGCATACAAAGTGCTCTGTTTGGTTATATTGCTTGCTTGGTTGCGTTGACTCATTTATCTTCACATTACAGCAGTGTAGTAAGTCACATGTACTAATCCTTATGATAACCAAATGATAAATGTGCCATTATTTAACAAATAAAAACAAGCAATCATTGATACGAAGATGTTACCTTCCTATTATATAATATCACAAAACAAGTTATGGAAAGGATGATGAGTAAACTACTGTTCATGTACTGTAGTAGCTGCTATAAGTTACCCATTGGCAAGTTGCTGTGGTATAAGAAGGATAAATCAACCTTGAGGCAGGCTTATACAGCAAAACAATATTTTTGCATTAGTAATGACATTCCAGTTTTCATTACCCCCTCTATGTCATTGATTACTTTCCTATTACAGCACAACTTTTGTGCATTATTATTTACTTAACACAGTTGTTACACAAGAGATTGAAAAATGGTCCATTATTTAGACTTGGAGATGAAGATTCAGTCATTTCTTTTCTAATTAATGTCTAATTGATGTGCACTCCTTATTAGACATGGACTGAATGTTTGTACAAGTTTGTATTTTGTTGACCTTTTAACAAACCAAAATGAACATTAATATTAACTTACTTTGTCAACATTACTTATGGTTTATTAATGCTGAAGTTCATGTTAACTGATGCAATAAATAATGGAAAGGAAAACCTGGTGGAGAAAAACTGAGAGATACATGGTCCAGTCCAGAAGGTCAAAAAAGAAAATGTCTCTCATGTCTTAGAAAAGAGTGAATTTGTTACAAGATCAATTCTAGTAACAGACTGACCCAAAATCATAGGTACCATCACGTTAAATACTGCAGAATTCTAAGACCTAATTGGTCATGATCACATCAATCAAATAAATAAAAAACATGATGGTATGAGGTTACTGAACAAAATGTGCATGATCAAACTGCCTCAAACTAGTT
This sequence comes from Clarias macrocephalus, assembly GCA_011419295.1. Lineage (NCBI taxonomy): Eukaryota > Metazoa > Chordata > Actinopteri > Siluriformes > Clariidae > Clarias > Clarias macrocephalus. The sequence continues at coordinate 41,880 of JAAGKR010004550.1, forward strand.
ACTTTTATGGTGCTAAATCAGACTCTAAAACCTTGAGAGCATGATAAAAGGAAAACATTGTATCACATACAGGGTCACTGCAACATCAAAAATGTATTAGAGACTAAATCTTGAGCTAAATACTGTATGTGTGCAGAATATCAACAAGGACATTCCCTCATTCTCTCACTCATTCTCTATACTGCCTATGCTGTACAGGGTTGTGGGAGGACTCGAGCATTATCACAGGGCAGGGTTTGGGGGGAGGGGGGGTGGGGGTGGGTACAAGGTGGCACAAGCACAAACACTCACACTTTACAGGAAATTTTGTAAATGCTGATTGGCTTAATATGAAAGTCTTTCCAAGAAGAACATGAAAACTCCACGAAGAAAGACCTGAAGGCAGGACCGAATCCCTCGACCCTGGCAGTGTGAGGCCACAGTGCTAACCTCTATGCCACAATACTGCCTCAACAGGTACAAACTGAAAAAACATAATGCAGGTATAGAATGATATTAATAAGAGAGAGAATAATGTACTGTACATGTTCTCTGTTCATAATTCCATGAAGGCTTTCAAAGTTTATATATGGCATTTTTCATAATGGATATTATATAAAGCAGCTTCATAGAAATACAGATTTAGATTTAGATTCATTCCATAGTGAGCAAGCCAGAGCTGACAGCGTTAAGGAAAACTTCCAGAGAAGACATGAGGAAGAAACCTTAAGGAAACAAATGCTCTTACAGGATGGGTCACACCAGATACTGGGGTTATAAATTATTGCTAAGCTTTAACTGGATATTAGTAGGTGTGTTGAAAGGATGTTCAGTAGAGGGTCTTCTGATGTACTAAATTAAACTTTTTGAGAGAAAATTGTAAAACAACAGCTGCTGAAGAAAAGCACAACAAAAATAATGAGTGCAATGAAATAAAAATATTAATAACACTAAGTATAGTTAAAAAAAAAATTATGATGGTGTGGTGTATGTAGTTTAATTCTACAGAATTGAGTCCCTGTGTTCTGTTATTTGTGATTTTACACCATGTAGAAGTTCTGTTGGGCAATCAGAGAAAGGTTACTGCACATCATCAGTTTGCCTTTATCATGTGTGTATTGGTTATACTGAGGTTTTGTCAAATGAGATTGCTCTCCTGGAAGAACTTCACATGGACCCTTTCATTTTTTTTGTCATCCAGAGTAGGCAATCTGAGACCCAAGCGACTACCAGACCAACCAGGAATCACTTCCTAATAAATGGAAGTAAGGTATAGTAGAGAGATTGAGGTTAAGTATGACTCAAACCTATTAGTTTATTTAAAGTACTTCATGGAGGCTCTATGGCTTAGTGGTTGGCACTTGCACCTCCAGGGATAGGCGTTCAAATCTTGCCACCATCACTCTGTGTTTGGAGTTTGCATGTTCTACCTGTGATTGGGGGGTTTCCTCTGGGAACTCTGGTTTCTTCCCACAGTCCAAAGACATTTGCTATATATTGATTTACATCTCCAGGTTTCCCATACTGTATGATTGCTTGTGTCCTGTGATGGGTTGGCATCACCTCCGCCTTGTGCAGTAATAAAGATAGGCCTCAGGCACCCTGAGACCCTAAACAACATAAACTGTATAGACAAAGGCTGGGTGCAAAAATACATTACAGCCTAACACTTAGCAGGATTCGGGGTCCATCATAATGCAGCACTGGACAATTCCTTAATTACCAACCGGAACAATACATATCAATTTACTCATTCTTTTTTTTTTTTTTTTTTTTTTTTTTGCTAAAAGATTTGTAAATGTGTAAATAACATTGGGAAGAAGTTTAATTTGCAATAGATGCAGTTTTACCAAGTTTTAGTGCAATAAATAATCATGCATCTTAAAAAGGACCTTATGGAGTACCCGTGCCCCCCGCATCTTAAGGATATAGAGGACAGAATGCCAGTTTTAATCAAATAGCTGTTTATTTTCTATTCATGCAGATGCCTGTGCCAAAATTATAATATCAAATCTGTCGTTGAGATTTGTTTGGTGTTCAGAGAATAGCAATATACTGTAAGTGTTAAAAAAAATGTGAATCTAAAGCAATTTAAAAAACCTGATTAAATACATATCCATTCAAAAGACAACAGGAACCAGCTGTAATTATCTACAGAGGTGGGTAGTAACGAGTTACATTTACTCCGTTACATTTACTTAAGTAACTTTTTGAAAAACATGTCTTTCTATGAGTAGTTTTACCGCACCATACTTTTTACTTTTACTTGAGTAGATTTGTGAAGAAGAAACGCGACTCTTACTCCGCTACATTCGGCTACACCCGACTCCGTACTTTTCTAAACATTTATTCTACACATTAGATGTTATTTGTGTTTTCCAGAGAAATGCAGCCGTGTATCTTACACAGGAAATAGTCTACACTGTTCAAACTGTTTTCAAAACAGTTTCAAAAGCTTTATATTATGAAAAAAGAGAGAATAGGAAATTTGTGTTTCTTATTCCTTAATTTGCTATTTTATAAAGATATTAAGTTTTATTCATTTATTTTATTAAATTCATTTCATTTATTTTATTATTTGGAAATGTTGCAATTTGTACATTATTTTTATTATTTTGTCTGACTGCTTACATAATTCCTAAAAAATTAATTAGACATTATGATAAAACAAGTATTCAGTACATGAGTAGTCTTCTCACCGAATCCTTTTTTTTTACACTTACTTAAGTAATATTTTGGATGATTACTTTTTACTTGTACTTGAGTAATATTATTTTGACAGAGAGCTACTTTTACTTGAGTACATTTTTGACTATTCTACCCACCTCTGATTATTATATACCCACAATTGCAACATCCCCCACATTAAGTGAACGCTAATGATTGAGAGCCTCAGCTTCTTCAGGACAACAAATGGAGAGAAAAAAGCAGAAAGGACAATGACACACATGGTGAGATAGTGGAAGTGGAGGGAAGCAAATGATAAAAAGGTGGGAAATGAAAGTATAGCAAAATAGGTTTGACTTTTCTGATGGCAACTGGGGCGGAAAGATACTTTGGCCTCGTCAGTTTACAAACAGCAATATTCTGTAATTAGTGAGAAACTGGTTGAGTAACTACCTTGTACAATATGGCAGTATGGACGTAAGAGTAATCTGATACTGTGCACACTGTGACAGGGAAGAGAGAAGCAATAGCACATAAATCGGCATCTTATGAGTGTTTAATTCAGCAAATTAAGCACTAGCACCACTCAGGGAACCAGAAAAACCTGCTCCATGGTCAGAGTTTACAATGACACATTCAAAAACTCCAACCACTATAAGAAGGACCTCTCTGTGTGAGAAAGGGGAGACCTGAACAATGTTGTAAGTGAAACCATGAATCATAGCAGATTCTCAACATTGAGTTAAGAACGAATGAGAGAGAATTTCCAATTGATACTGTTTAAAGGTCAATTATTGAGGAGGCAGAGGAATCCGTAGGCAGTGTGGACACATGCTTGATAGCCACAGTAAGATCCATACTGTAGCTTTGACTGGACACATGCAGCACAGTCCAGGACCAATCATCAGGGCAACTGTCTTTTCATACAGTAGTTGCAGGTATGAACTGTGAAAAATATGCAAGAACATCATGAGCATAGTCACCTTGAGTTTGAGAGATAAAATGCTTGGTGGCCTTGCATGTAGCCAAGTGTGACCAAACCTGAAAGGTTTAAATATGTCTACTGAAATTAAAAAGCCCTAGAGCACACATCAGCCCTGTAATGCAATATATATATATATATATATATATATATATATATATATATTTTTTTTTTTTTTTTTTTTTAATGAAAACATGCGCATTGTGCAATCAATAGTCAAATAATATTGAGTGGGATTAGTGCCAGTTTGGAAACTGGCCAAAATTGGCGATGACCATGAAACAATATTGGGTTTTGAAAATGTCTGAATAATAATGGTGAGTTTCTCAGTGTCACATTTTAATGCATAACGGGGTACAAATTGATGTATGGACACCAAAACAGATACACAACAGTACCAATAGACAAAAGTATTTGGCGAAATCTGTTAATTATTGAATCCAGGTGTTTTAATCAGACCCCTTATCCCCAGTGAGGGGCAATCTTAATGCTTCAGCATACCAAGATATCTTGGACAAAGCTATGCTTTCAATTTTGTGGCAACAGTTCGGGGAAGGCCCATTTCTATTCCTACATGACTTTGGATTGGTGAGATGGTTTGATGAAATCAGTGTGGAAGAAATTGACTGGCCCGGACTGAGCCCCGACCTCAACCCCATTAGGATGAAATGGAACGGAGAACACAGTCCAAGAAGAACGGAAGCTGTTATACTGTAGCTGCAAAAGGGCGACCAACTCCATATTAAGGTATATTTATTTGGATACAATGTCATTGCAGGTTTGGCCAAATACTTTTGTCCATATAATGTATAAGGTACATTTTTACATAACCAACATTCAATTGGTCAGTAAATCACAAACCAGAAAAACACATAAGTCATGTTTGTCATGTCGGGTCAGGATCAGATAAAGCAATTGCTTTGGCCGTTTCTGGTGGAGAAAATTCCAACCTGAAAAAGAGCAGAGAGAAACATGCTGAATCCAAAAGCTCAATCAGGAGGGTGTTTATTCTGCCATAGATAAGAAAGATAGAGCAATTCAAGAAACAGACTGACCTAAAAACCCAGATACATCACTTGTAATACTGCCGAATTCTAGCACATACTGGTTATGGAGAAAAGAAAGATCAACACCATATTGATAAATGATCACATCAATCCATCAAATGAGAAGTAAAGGCAGGGTTATAAGAGGTTACTGCAATGATGCAGTGCATAATAAAACTGCCTCAGACTGCCTCAGTTTCTTCTGTGGTGCCAAGAAACCAGGAGCTAAATCATTGAGGATGTAATAAAGGAAAGAACTGTGTCATGTATAGAGTCACATCCTGAGAGACACAAGTGTACAAACGATCAAAACCTATAAACCGATCAAAGCAGGAATCATAATGTTAAACAATAAAACTGTTAGTAAGAGATCAGCTAGAGCAAAGGATGAGCTGTGAGTGACATGTCACCTTCTACAGAACTTTAATATAAAGAAAAAATTAAACCTTAATGAAAATCCTTCTGGTGAAACACTTCATGAAAATGAGTGTGTGTGTGTGTGTGTGTGTGTGTGTGTGTGTGTGTGTGTGTGTGTGTGTGTGTGTGTGTGTGTGTGTGTGTGTGTGTGTGTGCGTGTGTGTGTGTAAGCGAGTGAATGTGTCTGTGTTAGAACAGTTTGCCGAAGTTATAAGTCATAGTGTGTGTGTGTGTGTGTGTGTGTGTGTGTGTGTGTGTGTGTGTGTGTGTGTGTGTGTGTGTGTGTGTGTGTGTGTGTAAATGTTCATGTGTAACAGTAGGTAAGGAAATCTTGCTGAAGTTACAGTATAGGCCTTTGTGTGTGTGTGAGTGTGTGTGTGTGTGTGTGTGTGTGTGTGTGTGTGTGTGTGTGTGTGTGTGTGTGTGTGTGTGTGTGTGTGTGTGTGTGTGTGTGAGAGACAGAGAGAGAAACCCTGGATTTCATCGTGGGCCTGTGAGCAAGTGCTAAATTGACAGTCAGTAGTAATTACTGATCATGGGTCTGATAGCCCCGCAGATTAAAGCCCAGATTGTTTTCAATCTATTGCCTCTGTGCACATATGCCTAGTCCCATCAGATCTGGAGGAACGCCAGATAATTGAACTCGCTGGTTCCGCGCTACAATGTACAGTTCTAAGATGGAATCATTGGAATTGGGACAGTCAACTCCCTCTTCAATTCTGCCGTGTCATTTTTTTATGGCCTAAAGATATAAATGGCTTCTGGGAGATCTGTTCCTTTTGTGTGTGTTTTCTTTCATTGTGTCAAATTATGACTTTGATTATCGGCTGGAGGTGAGGTGATGGCAAGTGGATTGAAACGCACACACGCACGCACGCACGCACACACACACACACACACACACACACACACACACACACACACACACACACACACACACACACACACACACACACACACACACAGATAAACACATGTATCTTGACCGACAATGACCGACAAATTCAGCACAAACTCACTTTAACACAGTCACTTTTTTTTTGGTTTCATATTTTTACAACTAAATTCTTTATAATTTTATATTTATATTATATTGTATATCATTTGTATCATCTCCTTAGTCTTATTTTTTATTTTGTATATACATACATACTTATTTTTTAGCCTTTTTTTTTTTTAAAGAGTTTCATCATCTATCTATCATCACTCACTCATCATCTATACCACTTAGTCGCATGCGGCCTGAAGCCTATCCCAGGAGACTTAGGGCACAAGGCGCGGTACACCCTGGACAGGGTGCCAATCCATCGCAGGACACACACACTCACACACTTATTCACACACTACAGCCAATTATATATTTCTACTACATTTGAAAGATATACTGTACTGATCAGCCATAACATTACAATGCAAAACCTTATATCCGGTATTGTGTAGATTTTTATTGTGCTTCCTGGGCAGCTCTGGCCTCTCCACAAGACTTCTGGGGGTGTGCTGTGCTGTTTAGTACCAAGATGTTGGCAGCGCATCTCTTTGGTGCTGTAGTGCAGGTTGGTCGGCAGGCTTTGGCTCTTTGCCTGCCAGGCTCATGTATGGTGGGCTGCGGTGCGCTGGGTGTGCCTATACCTTTCTATCTTCTCCAACATTGACTTTGAGTTGTGCTGCACTGTCTGTTCCCTGTGAGACTAGACCCTATATACTTGTCTTTGTTATGGTGTTAATGTGTTAATGTTATGCCTGTTTGGTATTTTCTGTATATACAGTTTCAGGTTAAAGATACACAGTAAAGACACAAAAGATGGTGTTGTCCAGGCAACAAGGAAAAGAATTTATTTCGGAAAGTGCAAATCTCAACTAAGCTTAAGCTCAGTAACCCAAAATCATATGGCCATTAAAAACAAAAACAAACAAAAAAAAACAATGTTTCAGTTTAAAAAGCCAAATTTGGTCCCCATAAAAAGATGCTCGCCCTACCAACACACAGAGCAACCAATAACGCTTAAGTGATGTGAAGTTAGCCTTTTTCTACCTCTACCTCTATCTTTAAGCAATGGCTTGAGAAGCCCTGAGCACAATGAATAGCTCTGCGGCATGTTCTGCCATGACTGTGTGGAGTTGTATCAGGTTAGAGAGGGGCAGGAAGAATGATAGGATATTGCCGAGAGGCAGCAGGATCACCGTCATGCCAGCAAAGTGTCATGGCCTCCCAGCTTACATCAATGACAGCATGAAATAGAACACGACACCTCAGGGAGTACAGGCTGGCAGGAAGATGAGAGTAGGAAGGACCTCCTAGTGGGTATAATGCTTTAGCACGCATTGAGCAGATTTGCACAAAAAAAAGGAATCAAAACCATAGCACCCAACTGTACTATAGTAACCCTTAAAACATATTATACATGAACTGTAATGAATTAAAACTCATGTAAAGAAAAATATTGAATATTTCATGAATTATGAATTATTTATTGATTGCTATACCGAAATTAATCTGAAAGATATGTAACTATTTACATTTGAATTGGTTAAAATATGCTTTTACACTCAGTATGAAAAAAACTAATGCATTTAATTTTTGCCAGACAGTCCTTAAAATTGAACGCACGTGCATGCTACATCATGTTTGAAAGATGCGTGTCTGTGTGTCTTTTAGATCTTTCCACAAACCACATGGTGGCATTACTCAATAAAATCTAGTGTGCCGCTCATACCTTGGTCATTAACACATGTAATTTCTAGGGCTTATCCTGATACAGTGAGATATTTTCCAAATGACTCAGGCTTGCTCTCTGAAATAGATTCCTGATAAAGTAATGAGCTTGCTTTGAGATCAGCGCTCTACTGAGAACACGGTGTCTCATGGGCTCAATCAAATATTTGGCTATAAACAATCATTCAAGGAACCAGTTTAAAAACAGCATCAAAGCGTGTGTGGATATGCTTATTAACATGTGTGTAAGTAAAATATGCTGAATTGCTGTACACAGAAATGGTGTCAAATGTGCTAAATGAGCTCGAATATTCGGAGAAACCGCTCATGTTAACTAAATCACAGCCTGCATATATTAAGCCTCTGTAATAAAAACGTAAATATCCACAAACCCTGTGAGTCTCTGTGAGCTTTCAGGAGCAGGATATGATGTGTGCATACTGCACTACACTATATTTGATGAAGTTTGAAGAAATGATCATTTTAGGTCACAACGCTGGTTCTGAAATGGATCCTGTTCCTGGGTTTTTCATATTCTACTCCACATGATTCAATGAATCAGCTACTTAATGATAATGTATATAACATATTACTGCGTTTGAATCACTATACAGTACGTACTGTAAATTTCAATACACTAGACAAATATATTTTTTTTATTATTATTATTTTTTTATATATATTAGACAGTCCAGTTCCAGATATCCTCACCTGGATGATTGAGAATGTTCACAGACAAAATATTAGTCACTGCAAGATGGCACTGTGGCTTAATGGTTATCCCTGTCTCCTTGCGTCTCCAGCACTGGAGGTTCAAATCTCATCACAGGTCTGTGTGTAGTATTAAGGAACATCATTTTCCTCAGGTACTTTGGGACCATCCCACATTTTGAAAAAAATGATATGGGCTGATTGGTGTTTCATTATAAGGTCGTCTGCCTAATGCCATAATGTAATGTAATGATGGTTTTATTAGCACATAAACCTTAAACCTGATGATGCTCTTTGTTCATGTAAAAAAAAACAATGTTTGGAATAATCCCACTATGCATTGCATTTCCTGTTGTTTTTCTGCTTTAACTGAATCATCATTTAAAGTCCTGTAAAGTAGTAAATGGTTGTGAGAATAAATGCTATAAATGAACAGCATCCTTTTACAGTGCGTGTATTCTGTGAATATGAGGAATGCAAAATATTGTAAATGTGTTTGTGAAAGATTCACTAGAATAAGCAGTTAAACTGCAGGAATTGCTGAGATTTCACCCCAGATATTTTTAGAAAGCTGCGCTTACAGCATTGCAGTATTCATTGCGGTAGGGTGACTAATCATTCTAACAAATGTAATCAAGTAATGCATGTTATGATTTATTACAGTGGTTAGCGCTTAAAACAAATGGCTTTACATTGCACACAGAATGCCATTGAACATTTGAGGAAATCTTTTACTACAACTCCTTTAATTGGTCCCGTTTGCTTGTTTGCATCTTGATGTTTTATGAATACAGTACAAAAGTGTGGATACATTTTAATGTTGCCTCCTGTCTGGGGTCAGCAGTACGTCGGTGGAAGATACAACTTAATATAGCCTGTAATGAGGTCTGACAGGGAATAAATATTAATTAAATGAGATCAAACCAGGGTTGAGCACTCGTCTTCATTAATGTTTAAGTGACAATGTAATTTTCTGGCTACTGCAACTCATGGGGTGATGAAGCGTCTCTGCTGCAGCTTGTTGTTCCATGAGTGTCATCTAAAGTGTTTGTGTACACTGAGCAGGACGGTGTGTTGCACTGAGCGCTAATGGTGCGATGGAGCTCCCTCCCAATATCAGCTTTCATGGCGCTTGTAAATTATAGATCTTGATATGAAGTTATAACAGCCGCTTGAGTGATATCTGTTTCATGGAAAAGGATCGTCTCAGCATTTTTCTTTCATGTCAGTCCCTGGCGGTTTACTGATTACCATCCGTCATGTTGATGCTCCATTGTTTATTGATCAGCAGCTCATAAATTGTGAAAGGATATAGCAATGATGGGGCCCCTAAAAGCATTTTTAAATAGATTAGTGTTGGCAACTGGAAAACCACAGGAGCCCTTTAGAAAAGAATGTGTGAAGGCGCAATACAAACCAGTGAGATTAAAACCAAAGCAGACGAGCCCCAGGGCCGTTGTGTTTAATCTGTGTTCCCCTCTGTTCTGCCGTATTGTTTTTAACTTTGAACATTCATATTGTAATATTTTGGTCATGGCTGGTGCTGCGACACCGAACTGAAAAATATCTCTCGGTGGATAGTGAAACACCAAGGCTGTCCTGCTATGTAATTTTTTTTGAAGTGTAATGCTGTTGCCCCGAGTCAAAGCTATTTGTCTTTGCGCTGTGCCCTGGTGTCTTGTGGTACATCACAGGAAAGATGAATGCAGCTAATAGACTGTGACACAGCCATTAACTACAGCTGTAATGAAAGTGTAATGGAATCAAGCAGCCATTTCTCAGCACAACACTGGCACACGTAGGTAAAATGTTTAAAGATGAACCAAGAAGCCCTAGCATTCCATGCTGCTTGCCCTTGAACTCCTATTGGCCTCATAGGAAACATCAGTAACCCAAGATAAAAGGCGACTTCAAGCCATTAAAAAATTGAAGGGATCTACTGATTGCATTTTACTTCTAATCATAAAGAAAAAAAGGAAACATGTACAGTATGTTCTATAATTTTCTCATCTGAGTACAAAACCTGGGATAATTATTCCAGATGGATAGTACTGATATTTATCTCTGTGGCGATGTGAAGCTTTAGCATTTTGCTGTCATTACAAGAAACTCACTTTCACTCACTCACTATTCATCTATACCACTTGATCCTGTATACAGGGGCATGAAGCCTATGCCAGGAGACTTAGGGCATGATTTGGTCTACACTCTGGAAGGGGTTCCAATGCATCGCAGGGCAAACACATGCACACACACATTCACACACTATGGGCAATTTGGGAACGGCAATTAGCCTAATCTGCATGTGGGAGGAAACCGGGGTACCCGGGGAACACCCACCAAGCACATGCAAACTCCATGCACACAAAGGCAGGAATCAAACCTGGCCGGGAATCAAACCCGGTCCCTGGAGGTGCAAGGCGACAGTGCTAACCACTACAGATAACAAGATAAAAAATATTACAATGCCAGATGTATAAGACTGTTGCTACACTATGTTACGCTTCCATTGTTTCATACACTCCTCGGACTCCAGTTTGATTTTATTAAGTATTCTTCCTTTTTTTTTTTTTTACCAGCAAACCTAAACTGTCAATTAAAAATAATATTACATTACAAATTACTGTACAACATTAATCCTAATCATCATAAGAAGAAGTCGTGTATTTGGATTAAAAAAAAAAAAAAAAAGATTTGAAGCATGCACAGCTCAATACAAGTTATTTTCCTACACAATACTCACTCGCCCACACACTCACTTTAACTTCCAGTGAAGCAAAATGAGTTATTAAAATGACAGATTAAAAGCCTATTGTCCAATAAGTTAATCTTTTTCCTGTAAAATGCTGCATGTCTTAAGACCCCAAAGAAACCAGGCTTCAGTGGCATTTTAAGGGCTTCAGTGGAGACTTTCACACAGGCTGTGCTGTCCACTGGAAACAGTGTGCATTAAAATAAACTAACTGCACAATCCGGCAATGAGATATTTAATAATCTTATTGAGTTTTACCAGAAAGGATAAATAAAATATATACATTTCTACATTTAATATAGAATCATAGAGTTTTAGGAGAGGCCACGGTGTCTTTGATCATCGCCGCTGCTCCCTCATTACCCAAATTTTGGGAAGTAGTTAGAACACACAGTCAGGGGCATCAGTGCAGATTTCTTGCCTCCTGACATTCGAATGGACTGGAGGCACTACACTAAACAATTTTTGTTACCTACTGTAGGTTGTCTCGTCTGTTTAAAATCATCCCTACCATCCTCTCTTTTAAAGCCTGCTGCACATAATAACAGTATGCCATTATCCAAGTACACTAAGAGACATAGTTAGGGTAGTTTTAATTTCACTCTTCATCTCTAAAGCTTTATTGCTGTTATTTATGGGCTGACTTTCATCTATTCTCTTCTTGAATGAATCCCATTTGCCTGTACACAAACAAAGCCAGACCCTGCTGAGAGCACCAGCACATAACGCTCTGATGAAGTTCTAGCTTGGTGATGAACTCTGATGTCAGGGGAAATAATGTAATGAATAGAATCTAATCAGAGATCAAGATGTGGTTTTGGAATTTTTTTTTTTTATAACAAAAGAAATAAATCAAATTAGATGAAAGATGAGGTTAGATATTACACTGTAATGGTTCAGTTTGAAACAAATGATCATATTTTGTTTAAATATGAAGCAACAAAATAAATATTTTGTTTGCTCTGATCAGGCACAACATTACAATGCAAAACATTATGCCCAGTATTGTGTAGTGCACAATTGTCCCACCTGGGCAGCTCTGGCCCCTCAGGGCATGACTCCATAAGACCCCTGGGAGTGTGGATCAGACTTTTTCTGGCATATCCCATGGGTGATCGATCAGATTGGGATCTGAGGAAGTTTTGATGCTGGGTTGGTGGCCTTGTGCTGTTTGCCTGCTGGGCCCTCTCTGTGCACGTGTCTGTCTATACTGGCCAGCATTGACCTTTTTTGGTGAGCTGTGCTGCATTGGCTTTGGTCCCCGTGGGCATGTGTGAGCCTTGGGCACCAATGACCCAGTCACCATTTTTACTGCTATATAATTGATAATCAATGCTAATTTTAATTGTTACATCCTACATTGTAAAGCAGTGCCAAAGTATGCAGTAATCTCCTTTGAACAGTTAACGTTGAGCTGTATCTGCTGTGTACACTCTGTAAATGCTTCATAACGGCTCTAATCTGAGTTATTGTTTGTTAATTGGTGATTTTTGAGGCTGGAACACTAAATGAACTTCTCCTCAGCAGCAGAGGTGAGTTTTGGTCTTGCGTCCCTGGGAAGGTTTTCATGAGAGCAAGTTTCATTATGATGCTTGATGGATTTTGCAAATGCACTTGATAATACTGTTCTTGCAAGAACTATTCCAGAAAGGCTGACCTTCATGTCTTAAAGTAAGAACTGACTGTTGTTGTTGTTGTTGTTGTTGTTGTTGTTGTTGTTGTTGTTGTTGTTGTTACATAATTATATAATTACCTAATAAATAGCCATTTGTGTTATTTCATAGTTTTGAAATTACCAGTATTGTTGTAGAATTTAGAAAATAAATCACTAGATAAAAACAAAGAAATTTGCTTTGAAGCAGTATATGACTTGAGCATGTTTTTTTCTTCATTAGAAATGACACAACTGTTACCCAGAAGATAATAAGACGATGTACAAGAGGCATCACTGTAGAAAAAATATTATTAATCTTTTATTTACATTTGAACAAAAAGTGGCATGTCCATAATATAATAATAATAATAATAATAACAATAATAATAATAATAATAATAATAATAATAATAATAATAATAATAATAATATTTTGTGGTGTTAATGATATGGCTGATCATTATATAATTGATAGTACATATATTAAACTCTGTTAAATTTAAAAAAGTAAATCAGACTATTACAGTAACAATATGCTACAAACATGTATGCAAAATGCAAACAGTACTGTGTCTTAGGTTTAAAGGAAAAATACCTTCAATTAAATGTTTCTTCAAAAATACCTTCAATTAAATACAATTAAAGGTTTCTAAATAAACAAAACCTACAAAAAGCATTAAAAAGTTATTGGTCACATAATTAGTTTCTTTCTTTACTGACATGCAAAAAAATTCTTTAATGTTTTTGTTAGTGAAGTAATGTTTGGAACTATTCAGTGCTTCTGTGACTCAATGAGGCAGAATTTACTAAATAGGCATGTATAACATAATTTGTAAAAATCAATCAATCAATCAATTAAATCAAGGATGCCTTATATATTTTTGCACAGTGCTCGATATATTCCTAGAAATTAATTTTTTTCTGAAGTACAAAAAGCACCATGTCTATACGCCAGCTGAGAAAGAAAAATGCTGTTCTTATTCTTGGTTTCAGGTGAAAAGTAGAGCAGGGCTATTCATATCTAATGAATAACTCACAGCTTTTTATATATAGTGTGCTCTGTGCTTGTCAATACCAGTCCAATGAGCTAAGAATGAATGGATTAGAGTGTCTTTCTCTGCTTCTTCAAAGGTATTCTAACGGCTTTCGAGACCAGCAACTTTCAGGTCTATAAAAATTGATTTGTTTGTCAGGAGAGCAAACTGATTTGGACCCTTTCGTCCATGAAATCTTTGGGTAAAATAGCAATATCCTTCTGACACATGAAGAGACTGAGAGAGCGAGAGAGAGAGAGAGAGAGAGAGAGAGAGAGAGAGAGAGAGAGAGAGAATCGACTTTAAATTAGACATAGCCGTGTATACAGAATCCAGAAAATACAAACAAGATAGACTGAGAATATTTTCTGCACTACCACCAGAGATATGTGACCTTTTAAAAACTTATTCTCAGTCAGTTACAGATTATTCCAAACTGACTACTGACTAATATTTTTATGCAACTGCCACTACGCATGTTTTTGGCTCATATGTGTGTTTGTTCATGATATCTCAAAAGCAAGTGGTTAAATGTTAATAGAATTTCATATGTAGTTAGCGTTGTAACTAGCAGATATACAGTATGCATTCAATTTTGCAGCTGATCCAATCAATGCCAAGGTCAGAGCACAGTCAAATGTCTGAAATACTTTTCCTTCAATAGCCTTCTGTTTGTTAGTCATACAGAGATGTTACATACACAGTCATGTTCAGGAAGTCCAGACCCATAAGCCGTATCCCATCTGTCTATCAGGTAGGAAATTCCTCCAACATCTGTGTAACATCTCAGCTTTAAATAGGTAAATGTGGATTTGTATGGACTTACCCTTACGACCACTAATTTCACTATTGGTTTAATCACTCAGCTACATTGTAATGATGTTTGAAGCAAACACATTAGTAACAAGAAGGATCAGACTTGTTGGAGGTAGGAAGTGTCCATATCTATAATGCTGCCATTGAGTTCTACATGTTTCTGTTCCTTTAATTAAGAAAACCTATTTTACCTTTAATTAAGAAAACCTATTTTAAAACAAGAAGAAAACCTATTTTATTTATGAAACTGACGTGAGGAGGAAAAACCATGACAGTTGTATACTGCTTTTTACTGCAGTTTATTTACATATTTTGAAACCTTTTATTTAATTCATTTTTTAACATTGACTTAAAAGTGATTTTTTTTTTTTACATGGAGCTAAGAATTTTTACTCAGTAATACATTATTGAAACCTGTTTTCTCCACTGACAGCTCTCCATTTTTACTTGAACAAAAACAATATCAGGGTTTAGTTTCCCACATGCCAGACACAGGGTTCCTTCTTCGATTTTCAGCTCGGGTTACTGTCTATGTGCAGTTTCACATGTTCTCTCTTTGTCTGTGTGGATTTCCCTTAGGTTCTTGCACCTCCCAGTAACATGACACTAGGTGAATCGTCTACTGTCTAAATTGTCCCTCGGTGTGGAGGAAGTCTACGAATATGTGTGCATCATGTCCTGTGATGGAAATATGAAATTGTAAAAATGAGATGGTGAATAGAAACGTAATCAGTGTCAATCACATTTCAGGGCACAGGCTCTGGTCATTCATATACAGGTATATAATCACTTTGAACCATCTTCACTCACCTACTTTCATTAAATGGTCCGGGTCATTGTGGATGTGGTAACTATTCCAGGAACACTGGGCATAAAGTTGAAAAAATTCTTTCATCTATAACTGTGAATTACTTTCACAGAAACTGAAGTTTCCACGTGCATTGCAAAATAATCTACTGTTCTGCTTAGACCTGCAAAGAAACAAGTGAATTACTGCTAACTGGTGATTATTATTATAACAATATTGTATAATTGTATCAGTAGGCTTGCAATAATATACATGACAGCAAATTGATTTTGGTATAATTCACTAAGGGTGCATAACATGCGAAATGTCTGAACACACAAGACCTGACGCGCTGAACTTACGAAACAAAGTCACCATGACAATGTGTTTAGCGTGCAGGGAGTGATCCTACACTCTAATCATTATGACCATAAAGGTGCAGTGAGTATTAAAGAGAACTCAGGATTCGTACCTCAGTTTAAAGTTTAACCACTGTGACTTTAAATACACAGTTATAACAGATATCCCACTATCACTGTACAATAATCTCCAATGATAGTCAATGATGTCATACACAGAGAATATAATTGCAGAAAAATACATGCACTGATTGAGTTATTTTTTTTTTTACATTTAAATTACATATAATACTGATTTTGTTTATGTTTGTTTATTTTATGTGTTTGAGCTTTTTGTTTTCTTTTTATGTGTCATATTTCTCACAAAGAGAAACTTTTTAAGTTTTATAATTTGACTTTTAATATACTAGATGAGTGAGGATGTGTTATATGTTGTTTGCTCACAATCAAAGAGATGGAATGAATCTCTGCCTGTGATCTCTGCCTTCCCAAAATTTCTACATTTTGCCAAAAAAATAAAGTTTTGCTTCATTATAGAACAATATGTCATACTGTCTCATATTGTTTACTTTGTATTTGAATGTATTTACTTTGTAGTTACTCTGTTCTTCAATGTACTGTTTAATTATATATGTGGTAGCAAAAAATCCATCTATCCAATAAGACAGGGAGCACAACTGATGAAAATGTGAGGAACGTAAGAAATTAAGAAGCCTTTATTAAGTGTCTTTAATTCCTCCTTCATTTTCTCTCTATTCCACCTGCTGGCCTCGGGCCATATCCAGCGACAAGGGCCAAAATCAGTACTGGCAGGCTTTAATTAGAGCATCCATTTTACAATACAAAGCTTTAAACATCTAGTGTTGGCTATCAGCCTTTGCCCTTGTTCACAGAAGCCTGTATAATGAGACTAAAGATGTAGAAACCCATTCCTGCCTATCATATAACATGGAACGTTTCTTGGTAATTATAACAATACAGATCATAATCTCAACGGTGTGTTCTGATAAAAGAAGAGAGCGCCATGATGATGCTTACTAGAACTAATATTGTTCAATAATGAAGGTCTACAGAGGTCTGCGTCTTTTCTCTTGCATGTGGCTTCTGATAAAAGTAATGTTTTTATCCATTTAGTCTGCTTATCAGATATAAAATTATAATACTTACATGTAGTAAATTTTTTCATTTTTATTTCTTTTTAATATATAGGGCTCAGGATTGTGCAGTACAGAGTGACATATCCTTTTTTTTCAGCACGAAATAGACTATATAATGAACTAAATTTTAGTGTATTTTAATGAACTACCCAAACATGACCTAGCAAAAAAAAAAAATTTTTTTTTAAGTATATACATGTTATCATGTATCTGTGCTATATATACAGTACAGACCAAAAGTTTTCAAAGTTTTCCCAATTTTTCGGTCTGACTGACCTTCATTTCTTATTCAAGTAATGATGGCCACTCATTTTTTTCTTCACTTCGCTGCTTTTTTCTTGCCATAATACAAATTCAATCTCTACAAGAAGATTCAACCTCTTCTACAAATTCAAGAAGGTGTGTCCAAACTTTTGGTCTGTACTGTATATACAGTATATATATGTTATTATTATTATTATTTTTTTTTTTACCTGTGTGACACTTGAGTTTTAAGGGTTAGAAATGTTTTGGTTTGCTCAAAAGCAGGAAACTGATATACTTTCTGATATACATTTTTAACTAAAAGGTTTATAATAACCTTGTTTACAATTTTGTAAAATGATATTATGTCTATGGTAAGAACTTACACAGAGATTTCTGTTAAGGCTGTCAACATTAATTGATGTAAAGAACATATATAATTAAACAGTACATTGAAGAACAGAGTAACTACAAAGTAAATACATTCAAATACAAAGTAAACAATATGAGACAGTATGACATATTGTTCTATAATGAAGCAAAACTTTTTTTTTTGGCAAAATGTAGAAATTTTGGGAAGGCAGAGATCACAGGCAGAGATTCATTCCATCTCTTTGATTGTGAGCAAACAACATATAACACATCCTCACTCATCTAGTATATTAAAAGTCAAATTATAAAACTTAAAAAGTTTCTCTTTGTGAGAAATATGACACATAAAAAGAAAACAAAAAGCTCAAACACATAAAATAA
>JAAGKR010004551.1:0-29577 GCA_011419295.1 Clarias macrocephalus
AGTGAGTGAGTGAGTGAGTGAGTGTGTGAGTGAGTGTGTGAGTGAGTGTGTGATGAGTGGTGTGTGAGTGAGTGTGTGATGTGAGTGTGTGAGTGAGTGTGTGAGTGAGTGTGTGAGTGTGTGAGTGAGTGTGTGAGTGTGTGTGTGAGTGTGTGTGTGTGTGTGTGTGTGTGTGTGTGTGTGTGTGTGTGTGTGAGTGTGTGTGTGTGTGTGTGTGTGTGTGAGTGTGTGAGTGTGTGTGTGTGTGTGAGTGTGTGTGTGTGTGTGAGTGTGTGAGTGTGTGTGAGTGTGTGTGTGTGTGTGAGTGTGTGTGTGTGAGTGAGAGAGAATGTGTGAGTGAGAGAGAATGTGTGAGTGTGTGAGTTTTGTATTCTGTCTTGGCATTTTGAGGTATACTTTCATTTAATTATTTATTTTCCAAATGATGTGACTTTATTGCTGGTAGTACTTTTGTATTAGAATTCTGCTTTATAAATGTCTTTTCCATGCATTTCCTATTTTATATATTTTTTAAGAAGGTGTGCATACTGCCCTCTAGTGTTGACTCAGTGCTGTCACCCAGTGCAAACAATAGAATCTGAAGTTGGTGTTCTCTCCCTGTAGTGCCTGCATGTGTGGGATTTAGATGTGCGAGGCTACCACAGAGGCCTCTGGAGGCTCTTCAGAAAGAAAAACCACGTCCTCGTCTTAGCTGTTCCGATCTCTCCTTACTCGTAAGTCAGAGTCCATACATCTCGAAAGCGCTTGCAGCTCTTTATGTCGACCTTACATATACAACATATTCCCTACAGTGCTCGGAAGCCTGCGCACGTTACCCCTATTCACCTGGAGCCGCCACCTAAAGACGAGGCGGCCCCTGTGGAGCAGATCTAGAGCAGCTGCAGTCGAACAGGTCTTATTAAACAAAGGCTCCCACTTGCACCGGGTCTGCGCTGAGAGAACCTTCTGCCTTCAGGCCACAGCGTAAGCCGCGGCAGCTGCTACAGCTTCTCTACTGGAGCATCCTCTGGTAAACGCTGCCTGTGTCGTATCAGAGCTGTTGTTTTATGTGAGTGAGGGAAATGCAAATGGTGAGTAGAGAAGCTCTTCTGGAGCCTGGAGTGAATCCTGCGTGAGTTCTGCCAGCGTGGGGGAAAAAATGTCAGTTTTTTGTTTTTGTTTGTTTGTTTTTCTCCTGAAAGATGCATGTCATCAGATGAGATAAAAGGTTAAAACAGTGGACAAGAAGGGACCTGATTTGTAAACACTACTGAATGCTTTTGGTTGTACTGTGTATCCATTTAACTTAAATCTATTTATTTTGCCAGTATCAAGTCAGTTGAGGTTTTTTGGCAACCAAGCGTGTTGTCTGATGCAAGTCCGCGTAAATGCTAATAGGGCTCAGCTGTCGATGGCTGACACGGGTCAGGCGACAGTGTTACAACTCCACACGTACATGCTAATGACTTTGTGGTTTCGTGCCCTTTTTGGACGTCACAGTGATTCTCACACATCAAGTATCACAGGAACTGTAAATAACCCGACAAGTGCCGTGATTTGGCCGCAGGCTTTCATAAAACATTCAAGCGATGTTACATCATCATGTCTGGATTGACATACAGGAAATACAGTACTTTCAACTACAAAGTCAACAAATACCGTACGTCACTTGACCCCCAAACTGGCGAAAGCAGCATTTGCCTGTCTTATCACTGTCTCATTTAGGGAGATCTATGAACACCGTCTTGAAATAAAGTGGTATGATTTTTCTCTTTTGGTTTGTAAAATCATTGCGTTTAGCGCTAGCAGTGTTTCGAAAGGAAAAACAAATATTACAGGTATATATTTTTGCAACAAAAAGATCATATTTTTGATTTCAGATGAGAGGTGGTTGTGTGCTTTTTATTTATTAATCACCTTTTTAGATTTATACAGTACATCACCGCTCGAGGTGGAGTTTATCAGTTCAAGGCTGCATCGTGATGTCGTCTCTTCGAAGACTGGAGAAATGGTCGGGTTTTGGATTGATGTTGCAGCTATAGGCATTTTTACAGACTGAAGAAAGTTCATGTACACTACCAGTCAAAGGTTTGGACACACCTTCTAAATCCATGATCTTTGTTTTATTGTTTAGATTTCTTTCTACACTGTAAAACAATCCTGAAGGTGTTTATCCAAAATATGCAATAATCTCCTGTGAACAGTTGATGTTGAGATGCGTCTGGTAGTTCCACTCTGTAAATCCGTCATAACGGCTCTGATCTGAGGTGCTGTTTGTTAATTGGTGATTTTTGATGAGGCTGGTAACTCTAAATGAACTTTTCCTCTGCAGCAGAGTTAAGTTTTGGTCTTGCTTTTCTGGGAAGGTCTTCATGAGGGACAGTTTCATCACGGTGCTTGATGGGTTTTGCAAATGCACTCGACACAAAACAGCTGACCATCATGTCTTATAATAACAGCAGACTGTTGTTGTTACTTAATTACTTACCGCCATGTGTGTTATTTTATAGGTAAAAAAAAAAAAATCCAGTATTTTTCTAGAATGTAGGAAATAAATCCAAACTTTTGACTGGTATTGCTATATATTGGTTGCTAGAGGACATCATGTCTACCTGAACTTAAATCACACATCGAGGTTGTGTTATATTTTTGACTCGTTCTTTACAATACTATACCCAAATAACACGGTTTCATATTTTTATCTGTCTTGTGTGATTATTATTATTTTTTATGTTAATGTAAGTGACTTGTACACTGTTTTCAAAACATTTTATGACTGATATTTTTAAAACTATGAATCATAACGGTACAACTGGAAGTATTGAGTTTATAACGTGTTCTACCACATCATATTATTTTGCCGAAGAAAAAAAAAAGTGCAATAGCTTTGTTTTCCCATTTCAAACATGATTGATTGGAAATCCGTTTTGAGACACCACTACTCCTCAAGTTCTTTAAACATTTCCGGGTGGATTTTTCTATACTTCTGAATATTTTGTATTTTGCTGTTGATTCTTCTTTTTTTAATAAAACAAAATGTTTGATTTTTATTATTCTTTCTTCTTATTTAAGAATACATTAAGACAGCTTGTGTGTGAGGTATGTTATATTACCTATTTATGCTGATATTTACTCAAACATATAGAATAAATAGACATCATTTGAAATTAGCTACTTCAACATTTAGACGTTCAAGTCAAACCAGGACTGGGGATGAAATTTGTTGTGAATGAAGGCATAAAACGCATAGGCATAAAAATTATATTTACACAAGACTTAAACACAGCACGGTGATGAGACACTCAGCCAAAGTAAAATATTTAAATGGTGCAATCATTTTTAAAGAATTGTTAAAGATCATCTGCGAATGACAATTGAGTGAAATTGCTGATATTTGAAAATCCATAGGTAACTTGTTGACAGATTGTGGAAGAGACGCATCCGTCTTCTCCGCAACTTGTACATTATACGAACTGTCTGGACCTTGCTCCAAGCCATTTCCACATGTTCGAGTGATTTAAAGGAGTTCCTGGGAGCCTAGCGGTTCGATAATGGCTTTTAGTGATGGGTCGTTCATGAACGATTTATTCTTTTTGAACGAGTCTTTAACGTGACTCAGAAGAATGAGTAGTCTCGGGGAGTGATTCTTTCATTCGCAAAGCATCGCAAAACCTCCATAAGTTATGTACAGGGAACAGAATCGAACGGTTCTCGATGACTCTTCCCAGTCGTTCGTTCTTTTGTCACGTGACTCCCATAGACGCTATAAAGTGCAATAGATTCAAAAGAACGAACGACTCGGACTAGAAGTAATGAGAGGTGAGCTGTTCATTCTGTTTATAATATGTCCTTATCTGCATTGTAATGTTTTAATTAATGAAACTATAGCCAAAATTTGTGTATGTAGAGGTGTTGAAAACGTAACATTTTATTTGATTTTATTTTTGATCAAAACAACGAAATGAAATAAATGACTCAAAAAAAGATTCGTTCATTTTGATGAATGAGATTCAAAGAACCGAGTCACTAAAATGATTCAAACTTCCCATCACTAATGGCTTTGGTGTACTAAGAAAACGTTGTAGTTTGGTATCCAAGCTCTAGTGAAACACTGGGATCAGTGCATTAATATAGCAAGGAATTATGTAGAGAAATTTTTTTTTTTCCTCTCACAAATGTTATGTTGTTCTGCGCATCATCAAATGTCCCAGTTTGACTTGAACACTCCTTGCATTAAAAGAATTATTTAAGTTCTCCTGTTACAGTTAACTGTTGTTCTCCTATAAACCCCTATAATATTTTACTTTTAATAAATTTTTTTTTTTGGCCCATGTCTCACTATGACAAAGACTATGACGTTTTTACTGCATCCTAAAAGTATTGAACACAGCGAGAACAGGATCAGAATTTAAAAATGTGCATTGATCAAGTTCATACTACTTGCTAGCCACATCACGTCAGGTTCTCAATGCATCGATCATGTCATCACTGATTTCCTTTCATGCATACGATCATGAGCTCACCAGGTCCCGTGACACTGAACAACGTTATTACTATGTCCGATTAGATCGCACCAGGCTTTTGCTTCGCTTTTCATCATGAAGTGATAGTGTGAGGAGTTGGATCCAGTATATATTCAAAATTCTCTGAACGTGACAGACACACTGATATCCTTCTGCAAGTTCACCATCAACATGGTAAGAACTAGAAGAATGTAATATAAACTTAAGGCGTCTTCTACAACATGGCATGGACCTGCCATGGTCAAAGCACAAACCTAATTTTACAAGTTCGTCCTGCGTTCACTCAATTTTTTTTCGGACATAATGGGAGCAGTATAACAGTGGCCTAAGATGTTTGTTTGTTTTTTGTTTGTTTTTTGTCCTTTATTAAAGATTTCCAGTAAAGTGGACAAAATTTTTTTTTTTGGTCTCTGGATATAACCTATGGCATAATCAGACATGTACATTAGCTGCTTCAATTAAGATAAGGGGAAAAAAATAACCATCGCAGATAAAATAACTTCTTATCATATGATATTTTATTGACTGGATGATTAACTGTACATTTTTCCCAAGTCTTATTCAACCACCTGATGTGCCTTGTATAGAGATCCCTAGGAAGCAAATTTTTAAACTCCGAAGATTTTAATAGCTGTATTATGTTACTGATTGATACTCAAAAGGGTTTTGTGTATTTTAGTCATGAAAGTTGTGTCCACATTAGAACAATGTGAGTCACTGCACTTCAGGTGAGCACAGAGCACCACAAGCAAATCAGTTCTGAATAGGTAATCGTGTGGGCATTGAAATCCAAGCAAATTTGCCCTCAGGTGGGTTGCTGATGTAAATATAGTTGGTTCTGTGGATATACTGTATGTGCATGGAGGTTTTAGGCTTCACCGATTTGATGTCTCTTTTCTAGTGTAAAATTAAAAAAGAAGAATAACATCAAAGGAATTCTTTTTTTTTTGGTAACAGTTCCTTAGAAACAAAATGTAAGATTTAAGTCAACTCAGAACAGAACTTTCTTTCTTTCTTTCTTTCTTCTTTTCAGAACAAGATTTATGTTTTTTTTTTGTATTTTATTTACTCTTTTCTAGTAATTTCTTTTTCTATAGAGTTATTTTACAGTATGCTTTAATCCCCTTTAAGGTATTTCTCTGTAGGTAAATTTATTTGCCCTTTTACCATTTTTTTATTACTCTTTTATAGTCTCTTTATTTGCTCTTTATGGAAGGTTTCTTTATTTGACATTTACCTTAAACTCATAATATTGTATTTGTTTTCTTAACTACCATTTAAATTTTTTTTGTCCTTTACTGTATGTTTTATAGGATTTTTAATTTCCCTTTTTTATTGGTTTACAGGAAGTTTTACAGTAGTTTTTTTGCCCTTTTTGCAGCAATTGTATAGCTAATGGTTTTATGAAATATCTGATTTTCCTGGCCGTCTTTCATCCTTAAACACTTTATTTGTATGAGCAAGCAACATATACGGCATAGTAATACCATAAGTGTGCACTATTTATGTACGCTATTTTCTTGCCTAATATTTCTTTATATATATAGTTTTCTGATTGGTAGCTTTAGTTTTTTATTTAGCTTTAATTTCCCTAAAATTAGTAATTTGCGATTTTCACTTTCCACCATGTTGAAATGCATCTCCATGACAGAAACAGCGAAACAAGGAGAGCTCTCAAACTCCAGATTAGGTCTATTGGCATCTGTTAAAGTGTTTCTTTATTTGTTTTTTTTTTTTGGTCTTAATTTTAAGATCTGGGCTTTTTCAGTTCCTGGCTGTACTTGTTTTTTTTTTTCTATTGATGGGAAAACTAGACTGAGTTCCAGACTAATACCCTAAATCCAAGGTCTTTTCCCCTTTTAGTTCCACTGCTTTATTACACAACTACACAAATTAGATTTCTTCAAAAGAAGAAAGCTGCTTGTTGTATGTGGATGCAGATAAAAACTAAGATGACACATAATACATAGACTTGCACATGATGTCTATTAAAGACAGTAAAACGAATAGTCTGTGCTCCACTGGAAAGCTGTCTCATTTAACCAAGAATCAAGATCATTCATCTGTGGTCTCTCCAATAACATTTCTTTAATGCACTTGTATAAAATGTGTAGCCATTAGACTTTCCTTAGATGAATAAATATAAAAAGCTGCAGATGACAAAAAGAAAAAAAGAAAATGAGCAGACAATTTATTTATTATGAAAATGAATATGAACACCTGTCATATAATGTGGTTCTTGCTTTTTACAGTTATTATAGTTGTTAATGTAAAGCTAAGTTATTGTCCTCTACATGCTTCAGGTGTAAAGACATGACCTCTATCATGGCATTTAACATAATACATAAAGTGCATAGAATGTTTTACATGTTTAACTAGCAGTTGTTATATAGTGTGTGCATACCCTATAGGAATACAGTACTAAATCTTAAACAACCCCTCATTTCTTTTATATTTTGCTTCTAAAGAGACATATGTTCTTGTATTTTTAAATGTGGTTTAGAGTAACAGTTCTCCAGCCTTCCTAAAGGACCTTTTTGGCTTCAGAGCAATAGTTTCAGAGGAATGTTTGTTTGTTATCCACACAGTGAACTATGAATCATGCAAGAAGAAAAACCCATCTAACCTAAGGCGTGAACCAGTGAGAAACAGGTGCAGATGATCAGGCCGATGATTAATTTATTGGTGATGCTGAGTGGTTGGAACAGACGAGAGGGGAAAAGAGGTTGCTGCTGATGTTGTTACATAAACAAGCAATTTTAAGTTGTATCTTTAGGCACTGTCACAGTATTTGTTGCCATTTCTTTAGTTCCATTTACTTTTGCAAAGTAATTTGCAGCTATACAGTATATTAATGTTTGAAAGTTTAGAATCACTCCATTTGTGTTTGCAAGGAAACACTATTTTCTAAATGAAATAACATTAAATTGGCCAGAAATACAGTGTTGGCATTGTTGTTGTTGTTGTACATAATAGTTTTTATATCTGGAAACTATTATGTTTTTAATGGAATATCTACATAGTCATACAAAGGCCCATTCTCCAGACCCATCAGTTCTGCGTTCCACTGGCTCATTGTGTTTAGATGATCTTATTATGTTAAAAGCGTAATTCATTTTTAAAACCTTGTACAATTATGTTAGCACAGTTGAAAATCATTGTTCTGTTCAGGAAGGAATAAAGCTGGGTTTCTTCGGACAACTTGGGTATCGGGGGCATCAGCGTTTGTGGGTTTGATTGTGGTCTCAAGATGGCCAAAAGTACAGTGTTTTTTGTCAATTTATTGCTTCAAGAAATTGAAGGATGTAAGGAATTCCCAAGTAACTGGTGATGCTATCTTACAAAGGTGTTTGTGCTGGAGGATAAAACCGGCAGGGTCTTTAGTAGAGAAGTACATTCTACACAGGTCCTCAGCAAGCAGCTTTATTAAATCATCCTCATAAAAAATAGAATTAAATCCAGTGAAGCAGGAACTTCAGGATGCCTTCTAGGCAGAATTTAAAAGAAAAAGCCATATCTTTTACTAGCCAATAAAAGAGAACACAAACAGTAGACAAAGAATGATTTTGGGAGTGTTATGGGCAAACGCATCGTGTTTTGAGGTGTTTGCATCACAGAAAAGTCACCCTGTGAGGCAAAGAACAAGTGAAAAGCTGCTGAAGTGTTTTCTGCTATCCTAGGAAACATGATGATCTGGGAGTTCTTTGGTGCTGGTAGTGGGAAATTTTGTTCAGAGTGAAAAGAATCTTAAAGAAGCCATTTTGGAAGGCCATTCCGTACCATATGGATGGTAGTTCACCGGAGTAAGGGTCACCCTACACAGTAGAAACGGTGACTAAAAGCATCTTTCGAAAGATATGCAGAAACAGTTTAGTGATTAAACAGTCAATTGGAATTCTGTCTATGATGGATTGGCTAGCACAGGCATCTGATCTCAACCGCGTTGAGCTGTTATGGAAGCATATTGACCAGATTATTAAAAAAAAAAAAAAAAAAAAATCCTTCAATCCAGTCCAACTGGTGGGAAGTGGAAGTAAAATTTCTGCAGATTACATGAATAAACTGACAGCTAGAATTCCAATGATCGGAAAAGCTATAATTGCTGGAAATAGATGAAATAAAAGTTTGAAGCCTTAATTTGTTATTTTGAGTAGCAATAATTTTTTGAACATTGTCAATGTCTGACTTTTATACTGACTGCTTTAACATCACATTTATCAGCAGTTTAATCTCGCTCTTTACCCAACATTTGAAGTTTAAAAATAAGATTGGTTAGCTTAACCTCAATATGGTAAACTATATTTTTTCATGCGTCTTAATGTGTCAAAGTATGTTACAGGAAGAAAGCCCCATAAATAACCATTTATCATGCTCATAAACTAATCTTTTTTTGATTGTCAGAATTTAGCTCTATTGACAAATTATGTGTTTTCCCACGCTACACTACAGGAAAAGATTTTATAGCTCAAAACATACACTGTTGAAAAATTGCTACATCTAGAACTCTTAAAGATGCCTTGGCTTGTCCCTCTGGTTGAACGCTTTGTTCTAAGTATAACCATGCAGCAGAGTGTCTCCCTGTCAGAAAGGCTTCCACATAGAACCTCTCGAGTTAAAAACCCTCAATTATCATGCAGCTTTGATCATCTCATCTTTATCCAGGTAAAAGAAAAGGTACAAGGCCACAACCACTGCTCCAGACTAAAAGGTAGAAAGAAAAGTATAAAATGATTCCACTTTGTAAGTGTGAAGATGTTGACAACATTGACTAACTTGATTACATGGAAAATTTGATTATGTTCTAAATTTACCTCAGTACCAGCAACCCCTGCTGCGACAGCTCCCAGAATGTAGAGCTTTTCATCTAGGGCCCATTCAAGCCATTTAAAACAACCCTAAAGAAAGAAAATCCATTTACTATGAATTGACTAGTTTTAAAGTATTATAAGTATATAATTTTATGCCAGAACTTTGTTTAATTCTCTGTTCCGTTTGGTCAAAAGGCGTTGATTCGTTTTCTGTGATAGCAGCTCTGACAATGCTGTAGTTCTGGCTACAAGGTTTATATTAAAGTGCTTGTTTTGATAGTTATTGTTTTGTAGTAAAATCTCAATATTAACAGGTGTAAACAATAATAAATGTAACCGTTATGGTAAAGTTTTCTATGATGAAACGTTTATACTGTACCACCGCCACATGAATGGCATAACACAATTTATCAATTACATACAGTACCAGTAAACTGGTGACAGGATCATGGGCGCCCAAGGCTCATCGAGGCCTGTGGGGACTAAAGGCCAGCCTGTCTGTTCCTATCCCACAAAAAAGCCAACGGAACACAAATTGGTGATAAATGGCAATGCTGGCTATGATAGAAAGGTACCAGAACACCCAGTGAACCACAGCCTGCTGCATATGGGACTTAGCAGGCAAAGAGTTCAGGGTTATTCTAGTCTATCAGAGCATCCATGGAATGCGCCAGCCAAACAAGTCGGATCATAGTAGGCCAGAACCTCACAGCGCTCAAAGGGTCTGCCACTAACATCCTGTTACCAGGCGATACAGTACACCCCCCGAGGTCATGCTCTGAGGGGCCAAAGCCGCCCACATGGCTCAAGGGAAACGTACACTATACTGAGTGAGTTGAAATATTATGGCTGATTGATGTAATAAACTATGTTTGGACAGAGTCTACCATGTCAGCAACCTAAAAGGGTTTCCACTCCTTATGCTTTTAAGACTTTTAAGCAACACAAGTAGTTTTATCAGCGGGCTTCCTCACCTTTACCATGCTGTTCTTGGCATTCTGCAAATCACATATCAGTGTGGTGTTTCCACAGCAGCTGGAAGGATAAATCTCACCATAGTGGTTAGAATAATAGGATCCAATGAAGTCGGTATAGTTATTAAAACCACAGCAATCCAGCTATCATGCAACAAAACAGAAGAGATTAAATGAGCATGAGTAGATGATGAAACCTGATGTCGCTTCATGGCTACATGGCTAAGTACTAATCCCAAAGCGTCACAAATGTTTTCATTCCAAATTCACTTTGGCAGTTTTTTTTTTAGCAAGACCATTTTTAATCCACATATTATCTTATCCAACATTACAATGGCACAAATATGATTGATAACTGCGAGGTGTTTACAATTCTGAGTTGTGCACTGGGTCGTTTACTGGAGGCTCTTCAATCATGCCTGGGCCATAGTAGAATATACTCTTCGATTAAGCCTTGGTTTACCTCTGTCATGGTCCTGTTCCACAGTTCGGTGAAGTGGAAATATCTTCCATATTGATTCTGCAGGGCAGGTCTGGCCCATGATCTTAGATATGTTCCAATCTGAGAGAAGAAAGGAGGGGAAAAATAGGCAAGAATTGATGTGCACTAACATTGTTGTTCATGCTATCTCGTTTTTCCTTATCGTTTTTGCATAGTGAGCCCGCTAAGGGTATTCATCCAAAACAAATACGGACTCGAAGCAGTAACACCGGAGACGATGATCTTTTGTAGGTTCTGATCGTGGGAAATTTACATATATATTGATGCATTTGGTTGGGAAGCTTTCAACCAATTATGTTAGCTCAAATTATCATTTCATGCAGCAAACCATCCAAACGTATACACTGATGAGGTAACTATCTGGCAGAAAATGTGTGCCAGTCTCTCCCTCTCTCTTTGTTTCTCTTGCTGCTTTGGCTAAAGTGATGAGAGGGGGGAAAAAACTGACATTCTGTGAGAAAGATGGATGGATTGGGGGAGTGAGCGAGCGAGCGAGCGAGAGTGGGGGGGGGGGGGTCATCATGAGTGGTCCGCTGTATGCCTGGGGGGACGTGCAGACAAGCGGCAATTAAAAGACCCCCCTCCGACGGCCAAGAAGAAAGCAGAGGAACACAGATCAGTAGGGTTATTATGCACTAGCTCGACTAATCCATCACCATCGACGATGGCAGGACAAAGTGCTGTAGGGGAAAGTGAGCCCGCTAAAAGCCGAGATCGCTAACGCTGTAAAGTAGAGAGAGCAACTCATAAATGGAACAGACCTTGGACCTACTGAAACAAGCAAATTCCATGTCAGTACAGACAAAAAAGACTTCACAAATGTACCAATATGGCATATTTAGTGTGCTGTTTTAATGGTATACTGCAACAGCATGCCTTTTGTTTTTGTATGGAAACACAATGTGGATTGGAGAAAGGGTTAAAAAAAATTTTTTTTTTCAGGATTTCAATGTGATATGTTTCTGCTAATTTATTGCCCGCTATCAATAAAGTATATTCCCGTAAGGTGAGCAAAATAGTCACAACTATTCCTTTGCACACTTGTTATCTCTGTCCATACATATTAGGTTTCTGATTTGTTTTCGAGCGTCAGATTGCGGCAGGGAAGAGAAGCGGTACCGCCATGCATTTAAACATGTCAGGACTTATCACTCTCACCAGCTCTGATTATTCAGGTAGATGCGTATACTGTTCAAATTTACATTACAGTGATATTGTAATGCATCCGCAGTCCGTATTTATCCAAAACGCGGCAGATGCAGCCAGTTACAGAGAAGCGTATACATTATTAAAATGACAATTTCGTTTGCCACTGAACTGAATAAATGGACATTCGTGTGTCAAAGATGGTGACAAACAGCACATTAAATGAGCTTTTGCATGCCTAATGTCCCCCCTAACAGTTCAAATTGTCCATAATTCAAACATATGTCCTTCTCAGGTCCTTCCTGTTTGCTAATGAATAGCCTTAGCAGAATTGGATAAACTATTCATTCAGATGGTGATGTGTAAGAGTCAGGAAAGTAGAATAATTTGCAGCAAAAATAATGGACTATTCGCAATGACGTTAGATCAGAAATAAAAGCAAGCATTATGTGTGACCTATGCTATAGGAATTTGCCAAAAAAAAAAAAAAAATCTTTTATACGGTATACATCATTAAAATGCATTATTTTCCTAAACTGCTTTCCATCATTCACTCAAAACTATTATAGGTTTCACTAAATGGCCACAGCAATATATGTATGTTAGGATGTTTTGCATACAAATGCTTGAACTTGAGTTGTAAAGGTGAAGCTTGGAGGCAATAAGAAGCAGAAAGCATTGGAGACATCACCAACGCCTCATAGTTAATGATGGTCAGAAAGCACAAACTCACAAGCAAAACTTACGTATGAAGAATAGGCAAGGGCAAACAATCCAATAACCAGCTCCGCAACTAAGATGATGACAATGATGGAAAGGAACTGTATGGGGGGAAAGTAGAGATTTATAATGAGCCTACATCTACTACCAAGTAATTAAATGCATCTGAGGTCATATGGCAATGCGCTAATGTATAGGAGACTAGAAAGCATTGTACATTACATTTACATTTTGTGCAAAGTACTTACATAAGGATTAATTAAAAGGATCCATTTAATTAAAATTTTAAACTAATTGATAAAATACTAATCTGCTATTCATGTCTTTATAGTAAATGCTTGATAATGTGAGTGTTTTTCATTACCCATATCAGGAGACATTTGCTCTCTTTTTTTGCCCCAAAGCAGCCCAACAATCCCAGCAGGAACATTACAATTCCAATACTGATGAAGTACATGTCCACATTGATGATGTTCATGGTATGTACAGCGAACACCCCCAGGACGTCAGAACCCAATACATCTGAATTAAAACGCATCCAAAAGCCCACTGCTATCAAGCCTCCTCCTCCACTCTGTAAAAAAAAAAATTAAATGTACTTTCAAGTAATTTTGGGAATTGTACTTTAATTGTTAGTAACACTTCCAACAAATGTGGCACAGTGGCAACTCTTGGGTCTCGGGGTCTTGGAGTTTACATGTCCACCCAAACCCCCCCCCCCCGTGCTTGGTGGGTTTCCTCCGGGTACTCCGGTTTCCTCCCACAGACCAAAGACATGCAGGTTAGACTAATTGTAATGCGTCCCAAAGTTGCCTGTAGTATGTCAATGAGCGTATGAGTGTGTGTGTGTGTGTGTGTGTGTGTGTGTGTGTGTGTGTGTGTGTGTGTGTGTGTGTGTGTGTGTGTGGGATAGGCTCCAGGATAGGCAGGTGTTGTTTTTTAACTAATGTATAGTTTAAAAAAAAACAACATATGTGTTAATTCGTAGTTTTGAAAAAAAAAATCCAGTATTGTTTTGGAATGTAGAAAAAACTGGTACTGTAAAGAACAAGGTAATGCTGTAATTAACAATACTATACTGATGTATAACTTAATGTTCATATTCGATCTCTCTGAAAACTTTGGCGTAGTGGAAAACTCTTACTTCTTACATAAGGATTAAATAAACATCTTCGTACAAACAGCTTAGTATTAAATATAAGGGTTTTGCTACTGTAAATAATGTTTTTATTGTTAGAACTGGGTTATTGTTGATCGTCAAATGCAATCCTTGTGCAAGCTGTACCGTAATAGAAATCTAATCAATACCTTCAAACCAAAAGTCTGAAATGTCACAATCTTAATGTTTTAGCAACAGTTATCATAATACATTATGTAATCAAATATTCTGAAGTTACACACACACATATATATACACGCACTCCAGGCTTTATAAGGTCTTCTATATAGTATATAATTATTTATATATAGGTAATTAAATAATGGTTATTCAGTTTAGCTAAACTCCTATCAGAGTTGTTTCCTGGGCAACAAATTAGTCCAATATGCCAACGTGTTGCGGTATATAATCATCATTCACAACTTCCTGTCTTATTCTTTACATTTCGCAATGGCCTTATTTCATTACCATTTTTATCACAATACCCCTCAGGCAAGGGTGCAGCAACACGTGGGCCATTAATTAACAGTCATTAATTAATGTTAAAAAGCTCTATAACAAACATACAATGGTCTCTCTCTCTCTCTCTCTCTCTCTCTCTCTCGCTCTGTACATCATGGGCCTGGAGCATCATGTACAGTATAATGGTGTAACCTTTCTAACTGGGGTGTAACCCAGTGGCACTATATATATATATATATATATAATTAGTGTTTCAAATATTTGTGTCAGAATCTGTTTTCGGTTTAAACCTGAAGATTTTTTTTTGTTAGAGATTCGCATAAGAGGCCTCTGAGTGGCGCAGTGGTAAAGGGCTCACCCGGAGGTCTAGAGAGAGCTGATGGGCCGAGCTCTCTCAGAGGTGAGGGACGAGAGGTACTTGGTGCTCCCACGTTAATCGCGGCTCTGCAGCCAATCAGTGGCGTCTGTGAGCTCACGCAAGCGGAAGGAGCGGATAGCGCTGCCCTCCGAGAGTGTTACTCCGCCCCCAACGGTGCGTGAGCGAGCAGTTCGAAAAGTTTACATTCAGAGGAAACGTTAAAGTCTTCAGCCCTCCTGACTGAGTAGTAGCCTTAATGTGGGAGCCCCCTAATGACGTGGAGGAATTCGACACGACTAAAATGAGGGAGAAAATGTCCGGAAGATTAACAAAATTGGAGCCAAAGTTAAGATGACCAGGCAGTTACTAAGGATGAATGAGTGGAGACAGCACTGTAAATGTGTGTGCAATGTGGACATCAGTTGAAAGATGTGGTCATTCTTTGTCTCGAGAGCTTCAAGCATAAAAAAATAAAATAAAAAAAAAACTCTCGCTCAGGAGTCTTATAAGATACAAGTCTCAACATACACACCTTGTTTGAAACATGTCCTATGAAAAGACAAGAACAAAAGGTGTCCATTCTGAACACATTGTTCATTCCTGTTTGTTTGAAATAATGAATCAGTATATATTTATTATACACGTTTATAAATCAAGCTCTCATTCCGATTTGGATTTATTGATATAATTGATTCTCCCACAGTGATCTCAAAACCTCTTAATACGACCAAGTTGAAATGGTTCCGTAAAGCATATTGAACTCTGGATCAGCTTTACTCCATTTCCGTAGCCGACGCGTACAGTTTAATGAGAAGGTTGATCTCGATGTGTGAGTTCAAACATGGCACTGTAACCATGTGTGAAACCTGACAGTCTATGTCAAAAGCAATCATCTGTCGCGGCCGTTCCCCTGTGATTGTGCCGCATGTCCGATAAAGCGTACACGACTCCACGGTACCGTCCCCTGACATCAATTTTAAAGTGGCTTCCAGAATAGTTTATGCATGTAACCACGTGACATTTTTCTCCCCACCTGCTTGCGATAATCAACACAGCTCACAGCTAAACAAATATGACAAGCATATTACTCTCGAGCTCCTATCTCCAAATGCTTCCTGCTGCCTGTCACAATCGTTTCTGCCATTGTCCTTTCTTTCAACAGAAAAGGCTATAGAATTATAAGAAAAAACAAAGCGTGGAGAATTTCATGTTGCGTAAAAGATATTACGTGTAAATTAGATTATGGAAATGGATATATGCAAAAAAAAAAAAAAAAAAAAGAGTAAAGAATGGACAGAACAGCAAAAGGGCAGGGAGATCCCCAAAGCACAGGACCTGGATGAAGAGGACCAAAATAGAAACCCTGCCATGCTTGAAGGAGACGTATAATAAGAGTGCAGGTACCATACATCAATAAAAAGGAGAATTTGTAATCCTGGGACTCTGAAGCATGAGAGCAGTATGCATTTTGAAGCAAATTGCACCTGGGAGTTGCTTTCCTAGGAAAGTAGAAGCTATTTGGATTGTATTTTGAAGTAACTTGTGTCATCTCATGGGATTTTCCCTAGGGACTATTACCGTTAGCGGCCTAAATATAAATCAACAATAAAGCGTCTTTGTGAGAATATTGATTTTTACAAGTGGTATAGAAATTCTAATTATATATATATATATATATATATATATATATATATATATATATATATATATACAGTACTGTGCAAAAGTCCTAGGTGCCATATTATCTGTAGTACAATTTTTGTTATATAAGTTTATGATGTCTGCATGATTATGTACAAGATCATTCCCTACAAAGATGCACTAAAATTAATGAATAAATAACATTACAGGTATGCAAATATTCTTAGTGTGACGAAGTTACCAAAAGAACTC
The DNA here is from genome assembly GCA_011419295.1 of Clarias macrocephalus. Taxonomy (NCBI): domain Eukaryota; kingdom Metazoa; phylum Chordata; class Actinopteri; order Siluriformes; family Clariidae; genus Clarias; species Clarias macrocephalus. The sequence continues at coordinate 16,525 of JAAGKR010004551.1, forward strand.
ATATTCTCCAGCATGCTCAGTAAAACCTAACAGCTGTTTTATTTACAGTACTGTGCAAAAGTCTTGGGAACATCCAAACACAAGCCATATGCGATGATGCTTTTCAAAAAATTTCTACATTAAAAGAAACTTTTATAAAAAGCACTGAGTAATAACATAAACAATAAACGGTCAATATTTGGTATGGAAACTCTTTGCTTGAACATAAGCGGTAGTGTTCGAGACAGATGTGTGCAGTATTCTAAGTAAAACAGCTGTTAGGTTTTACTGAGCATGCTGGAGAATATGAGTTCTTATGGTAACCTCGTCACACTCGCTCCTTTCTATTTTCATGCAAAACCCAGGAGTCGACGTTACTGATTTTTTTTTTTTCCCCATCTGAAAACTGGTCTGTCATGTAATATGTCGCTTTCTTTACAGGCATCCAAATAAATAATTTATTCATTCATTTTTGTGTATCTTTGTAGAGAATGGTCTTGTACATAATAATGCAGACATAATAAACTTGTATGACAAAATTTGTACTACAGATAATATGGCGCCTAAGACTTTTGCACAGTACTGTATATACAAAGGGGCCCAAAAAAGCGTATACACACTTCCACATAAAAATATATGCCTTTCTTCTGACGGTCTCATGATAGGATTAAAAGGGTACGACATCTTTAAAGGAAACACACTACTGCCATAAATCAATTCGAGTTAAAAAGGACATAGATAGCAACTGTTAAAGTGTGTATTCGGGCCCGTTTGTGTGTGTGTGTGTGTGTGTGTGTGTGTGTGTGTGTGTGTGTATCAAATATTTTTGGGCTAGGACAATTTTTTTTTTAGACCTGACAGGTCAAATCAGCAAATCAGTTCAGATGCATGTTCATCGTTTAACCCAGTCTAATCTCAAAATGGCATTTCAAAATTGCCTTTAGTAAAATAAAAACCATCCTCCATTATGCTGTGAAATCACCCTTAACAATTAAAGCATACAAAACAGGCAAGAGTGCAGAATCAATTGCTCTAAAACATCTTCTAGTGATTGCGGAGTTTCATCACCATTAGCTATCAAACCAAGTTGGGAAAATTAGAAGCTTTCAACTTAATGAGATGAAAATTGCTGCATGTAAGAAACTGTAATTGCCTTGTTGACGATATATAGACTTCGGTACATGTCCGTGACATATAGTTTGAAAGCTCCTTTGTTATATGTTGGCATTATGGGGAGTATAAATTACCGTGTGCATATTCACAGGCAAACTGAATCTCTTTTTATACATTACACGCCACATAAAAATCTCAGGCTATAAATACAGAAATGTAATTACTCTTTTAAATGCCACCAGCGCCCCTCCCGTCTTATACTTACATGCGCACGTGTAATGAGAAATCAGGGGAAAAAACGCTTACCAGGATTAACAAGTTGTATACAACCATCACAACTTTGGCGAATTCGAACAAGCCCATCTTAATCTGGAAGAAAGCAATAATGCGCTGAAATACTAGTCAAAGGAAGGGATCGGTTGAGAAATATATTTGGGATTAAAATAAAATAAGGTCACGTACCTGCTTCTAGGGAATGCTGATGTGACCGAGGTTGACACAGGTGAGTGAAGTGAAGGAAAGAGAAAGAGAGAGAGAGAGAGTGATGCACTCAGGTAGAGTGTGTGGTATAGGTTAGGATAGAGGTCACTCCAGTGGTCAGAGGTGTGTGTGTGTGTGTGTGTGTGTGTGTGTGTGTGTGTGTGTGTGTGTGCGTGCTGGTTGCCTGATTTCCCCTATCCCCTAAGACACACCTATTTAATCACCATATTGAAAGATGTGGCCTTCATTTGTCATGGCCTAATGGAACCATTTAAATACAGTGTATAACAGTAAATGAAATGAAAAATGAATTGATGATTGATGTGTGATGAATAGAAAGGCATAAGCTAAACAAAAAGCATACGCGCAACCACTGATTGCTTGTTATTAAAGCATAGTAATGCAATTAGGCACTATGCATTAAAGAAAAAAGAAAAAAAAAAAGAGACGCTACGCTTATGGTTAATAGGTCATGTGTGTTTGCTGCCTTCGATTCTTTTGTGTTCCTTCCTGCGGGGTTCCTTTGTTCTTTTGTCCACAGCTCTCAGGGATATTTTCTCACTTCCTCTGTAGAGGGCAATGTTGCAACGCTCAGGTTCAGCTTATTCAACGCTTCTATAGGCTTCGCTAATTCATTCTCGTGGCGCGTAGGGTCCGTGCAGCTGATTGATGTCCTCACTGTGTAGGACGCTGTCTTTCTTTGTTCAGTTTTCTCTATGAAAAATGCCCAAGTCAAAACAAAGAGATAATCAGCTCAGCCCAGTGGGAGACTTAAGCAGTGACCTGGTCTAAAGATGTTATGGAAGACCGGTATTATCATTAGCGTTAGCAAATTAATGCCTGGTAAGATTTTATTTATGGAAACCCTTCATTTTTTTTTTTTTTTTTTTTTTTTGTTAGAAGAAACACTTAGAGATTTATCTCTCTAAAGACACATTGAAAAGTTGAAAAGGTCAACTGTGACAGCTGACGGTTTTTCTTATGTATTTCCAAGGATCTCGAAAAAGAAAAGATTTGGGAACCAATTTACTACAGTCATGATCACAGTGGATCTAGAGGACTTTCCTAAAAATGATGAATGTAAGCTGAGAATACGTCCTGGATGTTATGCTAGTCCATTGCAAATCTAACACATATCTAGTACTGACCAAAACTGCAGTTGTTGTAGCTATGGTGTTTTATCAGGGCTTTCTTCTTTGGGTCAAACATACAATATACAGTATGGTTGTTTATTTTTTTCCCCCCAGATGTTGCCCTATTGCATTTTTAATATGTGATTCATGTGTTAAGTCACACTGGTCAATTTTATGGTAAGGCCAATAGTGCAGTAGGTGAAATTCATGACTTTTGGTAAACAACATATTGTGGCATGGTGTTGTACTGGATATCACTGTCGCCTTGCACCTCCAGGGTCCGGGTTCGATTCCCGTCTTCGAGTTTGCATGTTCTCACCGTGCTTGGTGGATTTCCTCCGGGTACTCCGGTTTCCTCCCACAGTCCAAACACATGCAGATTAGTCTAATTAGGTGTTTCCAAAAATTGACGTGACTCCAACAGATGCTATGCAGTGCAATAGATTCAAAAGAACGAACGACTCCGAAGATATGATGGTGAGCTGCTCGTTCTGTTTATAATAATATGTCCTTAGCTGCATTGTAATATTTTCATTACTGGAACTATAGCCAGAATTTGTGTATGTAGACGTGTTGGGGGTCTGTTTATTGAAAATGTAACATTTTATTTTATTTTTGGTCAAAAGAACGAAATGGACTAAATGACTCAAAAAAGGATTCGTTCGTTTTGATGAACGAGATTCAAAGAACCGAGTCACTAAAATGATTCAAACTTGTACAGGATAAGCGGTACAGCATAAAAGATATGAATGAATGAACACCTTATTGTCTTGATTCTTTAACACAGTTGAGAAAATTGTAATCCTGATCATTGTCTTAAAGCACTTTAATGGACACTACACTATGTCAGTCAAGCCGGCTACTCCAGCTGTGATAGAAAAACATTATTGTTTTTGCTACTGTATAAATCCGTGCTGCTGGTGAGGTTATTTTTAGTGCTAACAGAGAGATCCGGGTGTCAAAATGATGCAGAGCGTTCCGTCTTTCTTGCTACATCACAGAATCCTGGTTTAAGTATTCTACAAAACAAGATTTCTACTGATTTATCTGAAATTCATCCTCCCTATGGAAATAAATGTAAGACTGGTGATGGGCCACATATAGTGTCATTGTGAAGTACATATGTTTAGCATATTTTGTACATAATAGGTAATAAATAATGGTTCTATAACGATCCCTTTTTCATTTATGGATTCGGCAGAGGCTAGCGTACAAACTGTGTAAGCCACAGACCTGATAGGGGTTTTACATCCATTCTTATGTTAACTGTTAATATACTTTATTACTAACACACCTCTTAACTCCTATGTCAGTTTAGGACAGCCAAGGCTTAGCATGTGTTTAAGCAGGGAGGAGCTCATGTAAACATGAGATTATCTTCAACCTGAGCTCAGGATCAAAGCACAGAGCGATGAGGTGGCGAAGCTGGCTACTGTGTGCTCTTCCAGATGTCATACTGTATAAACAATATGTCAAGCCTAACGTGAAAGCGAAAGAAGTCTTATATACTGTATATTATGCACCAAATCAGGACCTCCGGGCCAATTTTTTTTAGGCCAATTTTTTTTCCCAGCTCAAAATTGGGCACATCTTCGGCGGTGCTCATTCAGACCCGCTTCGAGCATTGATTCCTATGGGGAACCATAAAAGACAACCAATTGGTCACTCCTTATGGACCACTTTAATCTCCCTTTCTCTATACCTTGCTCTGCTACTCCATCTCCATCATTCCTAACCAGCGCTTCAACGTGTGCAATCTCCCTCCCTCCCTCCCCTCTCGGCTCTGATATCCCTCTCATTTGCTCTCCCTGTAATAATGGCCAGTAATTGATATGACTCACACATCTCGGAGTGGTGAGCCTGCAGGCAGGAGTTAGGAGAAAAATAAAATAGAGAGAGAGAGAGAAAAAAAAAAACTCAGATAGATTGCTTGGTGCCTCTATGCTGAAGTTAAACACATAAAAGCTCCAGCCTTCTCTATAATAACCTTTTAATGGCCCTTTTATGAGTTATGACAATTTCAGCAATGCCAGCATTAAACGTCCAGTCCATAATCTCAGACGACCTGTCAGACTGTGCAGAGTATTAAAACCAGTTTAAATAATAATAATAATAATAATAATAATAATAATAATAATAATAATAATCATGCATTGTTCTGCATTTAAGACAGGAATGATCATTTAGGCATTTTTCATCATCTCAGTAACAGGCAGTGATGCTTCCATGATGCTGATGGAGCCAGTAAAACATGGATGACCGTAACAAGGCCGGCTAGATTGCCCATTACCTGCTCGCTCTAGGGCAGGTGCATAGGTGATCCATCTCGTATCCCCGGCCCGGGCTCCAGAGCGGCCATGCCTCGTGAAACTCTTCTTCCCCAGGCTCTTTTTATAGCTCGGTGAAATGATACAAGCCCCGAACCTGTGCAGCAAGCTGCAAAAGCTTTAATGGAGACAAAAGCAGCCTGACCAAAGCAGATAAACAATGTGCCGTGATCCTGCTGTCATAGGAAGAAATAACCTGTAAAAAGCTAGCGAAAATCCAAGTTACGATGTCATAAACACGGAAGCACTTTTAAGCGCGTTCTCTAAATCACGGCTCAAGCTCACCATCGGCCTCATTATTGCACATTATCCCAGGCTATAAAAGAATAGCTGCAGGGGAAAAGATGCATCACGGATCCTTCAGTGCCAGTGAATGAACTCTCTAATGTTCATGCCATGGACAGCAATCAATATAAAATAACTGTTTGTAAACATGTAATGTAGGCACGTGTCTTGCTTCCAGGCCCATTTAGGTGAGAAATTGCGACAATAGTAACAGGCAAATGCTGTAGAGACCACGCCTAATCACCCAGGCTCCCCCGTGACCTCTATTCTCGTTCTTTTTTTCAGAGTCTTAATTCATCACTAGCAGATGTAAGCATGTGAATTTTTAGCTGCTCTTTAATGCAATAGGTGTCCGGGTCAATAACTCGGAACGGGGGGTTACTCCTAAATTAGTATATATTTTATACCATGCGAAGAGATGGAGAGTGTGTGTGTGAGTGAGTTGACTGAAGTCACAGAGATATTTTGCCTTCGTCGAGTGCACTGCCTATAAGACTAGACGGCTTTTGGAGTAGGAAGCAGATAAAAATCGTTGACAGTCAGTTGGCCAGCTTCACGAAGCCGTCACAAATATGCATGTAAATGTTTTCAATAAATGCTGCTTATGAAAATCTTTCTGTGGACTCTCGAGAGATGCATATTCGCCACAATATATCAAATTCCAATATACTCAAAGATAATATCCTGAAATAATGATTTGCATAAACGCATGACCACACCGCTATGTTTGGTGGGAACAGGGTTATGATTGTCTTTGTGCCTCCACGGAAAAGGCAGAAGAACCAGATTGAATCTTTTTTTTTTTTTTTTTTTTGCGTCATGGAACTAGGTTATTGCATTAAAATATTTATTCACTTCAGCACATTTTGCCTGTGTTGCCTAATGAATGCTACAGTCACACTAATGGGACCAAGAGTAAGGGCTTTTTTATTAGTTCTGAATCATCCGCACACTACAGTTGTTAACGGAGGCAGGATTTCTGTACCTGTGCCAGCCGAGCAAATTAGCCGTAGGTGGTCCGCTAACCTTGTAGCTGCCGTTATTAGTCTCGCTTTTTTCAATCCGCTGCATTGTTTGTCAACATTTGTTCATTCAATTATAGCGCTAGCTTGAACAGCCAGCGTTATTAATGTAAGTGTATTCGAGGATAAATCGGAGTGTCTACATTTTGCAAGTGCTGTACAGAATTTGTTGTATTTTTTCATGTTTTGCGAATAATGTAAGCATTTGTAGTATAGAAGGGAAATATTTATTTATTTATTTTTTTTTTTTAGAGATGAGATAGCAAGGCGGGGTTGCTTCTTAGATTTTTATATAGCGAGACATCATCGTAAGATGATCATCAGGCTGGTGATTAGTACTGTATACTATTGATGCTGAATGCCCAGTGGTTTCCCCAGACGAGAGGGGAAATGAGGTTGCTGCTGAGGGTGTTACATACATAAACAACCATTTTTAAAATTGTATCTTTATCACAGTAAAACACTGACTCTCATTGCGTTCATTTAAGCTACTCAGTATGCACAGTACTGTATATGAGGTCTGTCTGGAAAGTATCCAGCCATGTAATGACTGGATTGCCTGTAATAACTCCTAATTACACTTCAAGTTCTCGCACTGCCAGTCGCCAATCTTTGTTGATTGCACCTTGTACACGTTCAACATTCTCAGGTGTTCTGCTTGTTGCTTCCTCCCCGTCACTAGGGGGCGCCCAAATTAAGGCTACTACTACCACTTAGCCGGGAGGGGCCGAAGACCGTCAGCCAACCGCATCTTTTTGAACTGCTCGCTCATGCACCGTTGGGGGCGGCGTAACACACGTGGAGGACAGCGCTATCCGAGCCTTCCGCTTGCGTGAGCTCACAGACGCTCCTGATTGGTTGTAAAGCCGAGAATTAATGTGGAAGCACTAAGTACCTCTCATCCCTCCCCTCTGAGAGCTCATCCACTCTAGAACTCTCTCTAGACCTCCGGCTGCGAGAGGTTACAGCACCACCCGGGAATCAAACTCATGATCTCCGGATGATAGGGCGAGCGCTTTACCACTGCGCCACTTGGAGGCCCCAACTCGGATCACTTTCAACACATTTGTGCATCGTCCCCAAAAATCCGGGCCGGATAGACTTTTAAAGGGCTGCACTTTTTTTTTTCCAAACAGACCTTGTATATGCAAAATAACAATGAAAGGCGTTTGAAACAAAGGTGCGATGTAATTATCAACAACCTACTGTACTGTATGTACATGTTTCATGTAAATGAGAAATTGATATGATATTAACTGATATTAACAATAGATTGATTAAACATTAATAAACACTTAATAAAACAACATCATTGTCTGTCCCTGCTCACTGTCCTATGAAATATAATCATTAAAGTGCTTCAATCCATTTAACATGCCGTTGCTTGAAACATTATTTTCCATGAGTCACCCATTACAGTTAATGAAATAAATGAACATTTTAACCATACATCATATACTCAAGCCTGGTGCATGAGAAAAAATTTACCCCTATAAAATATTTTTTATTATACAATTTTTTTTTTATATTTTCTCCCACTGCAAAAAAATAAACAAATAAATAATAATAATTCATAGAATTTCTGTGGAACTCTGTACACCTCCAATATAACTCTATAGACCTTCTGATAAGCCATTGATGTTCGGCAGAATTATGATTTAGTTCTGCAAGCTCTAGAGAATTCCTGAGAAAACCTGCATGTTCTATTGACCTTTTATTTTGCTTATCAAATATATCCTGTAAAACAAAATCCCATCAGTCATTTAAAATTCTCTATATTTTTGTAAAAGGTTACCCAAGGGCTCTTTGGCCATAATGTAAAAAGCATTGTTCAGTCTTTAATGGATTATAAACTGGGGTTAGGGTGCAGGCAGTCCGTTCTGTTAATCCTGTCTAAATGCGCTCATTTTGTGTCAAGTTGTAAAAGTTGGATCACTTCCACCCAAGATTAAAACATACTGATGTAGGACGCCTATCAGTGACCTTCTCGGAATCAACCATTTAAAAGCTGTGTTGTCAGATTGGGTTGGCATGCAGTGGACTGCATGTTATCATATTATGATCGGAAAAGTGTCTTGAGCATGTAATAAAAATTGAGTGTGTATTGTCTTGAGTGAATTTTTTTTATCCCCAAGTCTTGTGATCAGCTGAGGTTGGAAACAAAGCATGGTCTGTCCTCGATAACAACAGGGCATAAAATAAAAAATAAAAAATCAGTGGATGCTTGTGTCCCTATTATAAAATGGCATGATACTACATTTGCATATAGTACAGACCAAAAGTTTGGACACACCTTCTCATTCAAAGATGTTGAATTCGTATTCCGGGCTTGCCGACACGATAGTTGTAGATTAATGGCTGAGATGTTATCCTACAGATTGGAAGGTTATGATTTCAACTCCCACCACCGCCAAGCTACCACTGTTGGGCCCTTAAGCAAAGACCTTACACCTTACAACTACTCGGATGAATAAATGAGGTAAATGCAGGTCTCCATGGAGAAGGGGATCTGCCAAATCCTGTGAATGTAATGTAAATGTTTTCAGCGCAATTTCAAAGCAAGAATTCAACAAATCCAAACCAACTCAATATAAAAAGTACCATCAGGTTCACATTCTTTGTTATGATGCATTTATATCTTGCTCTCTCTTATACTGCGCAAAGCAAAGCACCAAGATGAAACAAAGTTCCCGGGATCTTCTAGTTTTGCTTATTGGGACTTTTTGATTTAAATGGACAGATTAGGAATCCATGGATAAAACAAATGTACTTGTTTTTTTTTGTTTGTTTGTTTGTTTGGTATTTCTTCAGAGAGGGCGGTTTTCTGCACTGCCTAGGTGGAATTTCGCCAGTATGATCTGGCAACCCTGGGTTATTATAATTGTATCTATTCTTATTTAATGCTGTGAAATGGGACAGGATGTTCTAGGTTTCTTGGTGAAGTAGTGGTTAGAATTGAGTCCTTTTATCACTATGGCCTGGAATCAATTTCCTGGGAATCGACCCCAGCCTGTTGATGGGCATCCAGTATAAAACTGTTACCTGTACCCTAACCAATCAATGAACCCTTTCTACAGAACGGTGTTTCTATATAACTTTACTTAGAACTTGGCTACTAAAGTGCTATAGGATTCCCATTATTATTATTTTTTTTTACCATAGAAATGTTGTAGTTTAGTTTTTTTCTTCAGGAATTAGATAAAACTTTATTTGTCCTTTATCCAATATTCTCATCTTATGATAATCATGGGAAACGTACAATTAATCCCTTCCTAAATCTTCTGCCACAGGATTATATAATTATCTGTTCATAATTGACCCAAAACCTACAGCTTTTAGGTTCCCCTCAGGTGTCTTTCTTGAAGGCAGAGATGCTGATGGTGATGATGTGAGGCCCCGCCATGCCTTCTGGTCCTTGGCAAGCAGATTGATGGGGATGTGGGGGCTTTCATGCAATAAATGGCTTCGGGCTATACCGAGATGAGCATCCTTGGTTTTCTTTAATGATGCCTCGGCTTTTACCTGTGGAAATGTTAACTACATCCTTGGGTGCGTTGAAGCGGAGCGCCGGCCGGTGGCCATATTTATTGTTATTATTTTTTTTTACAGATCGGCATGTTAAATATTCCAACCTCAAATTCGAGTGTCGGCTTCTTTTTTTCTCCTCATTCTACCTTAAATCCTCAATTTTCTTTTTCACTTTTTTCTTACCATCCTTTCCTTGAAGCCCATCTTGTATTTATCAGGCACATAGAGCATCTCATTCAGGTATTGTAAGTGATAGCCTGCTGTAGTCTGAGAAAGGTTAGGGTGCAGGATGAGTATAAATTGTTTCACTATTTGAGACGACTGCGAGAGAGCGCTGGAGAGCTGAACCGTAAAATTTGATCGTTTTCACAATCCACAAGAGACACACAAAGAAAGAGAAGAGAGAGAGAGAGAGAGAGAGAGAGAGAGAGAGAGAGAGCGAAAGAAAGAGGCCGTAATGAAGCTGGAAGCAGATGAAATAAAATTAGCATATCATATTATATTATAAATACATATATATATTTAACATTCAATGGAATATATTATTTATTTTCTCATTCACTGTCTCTCTCACTCGCATCTTCTTCCTCTGTATGTCTGTCTCTTTATAAAACCTCTACTAAGAAAACACACACACAACAACAACTTGCACAAGTCACAGAATTGATTCTCTTCCTCCCTCCCACACTCTCTCTCTCTCTCTCTCTCTCTCTCTCTCTCTCTCTCTCTCTCTCTCTCTCTGTGGACTCCTTATCACAAAATCTGTCTCTCTCCTTCCCTTGCATGCACGCAAGCACACACTCTCTAACCTTATGGCTTCAGGCTGGTCCACAGTCCCTCCCTTTGATAAGTCAGTGGATTTAGAAGAGAGATGGACTTTGACAGCTTCCCCTGGCAGCGTTCTCACTCCACGGCCTATAATCTCAAATTAAATTTTAATCTGAGGCAACACACTATGTGTGTGTGTGTGTGTTTGTGTGTGTGTAAAAAATATAGATTGTATATAAAATGGAGATTTATTATTTATTGGACATCCTCAGCTGGCTGGGCCTCGTTAATCATATGTCATATATACATCCTCTTTATATAGACCCATCTCTCTGATATATATATATATATATATATATAAATAAAAAAAGTCGTAAAAATGCATAAGAATTGAACGGCGAGGGGAAAACACAGGAGCAACGCCAGGTGCTCTCGAACACCTCTTTGTCTTTCCTGTGCTCTGGGCGATGTTTTTTTCTTCTTTTTTTTTTTTTCTTCCCCAAACCACCTTCCTGTGCCGTGTTGTGCGTCTCCATGCCCTCTCAATGATAATATCCTCTCCACTTCTCCGCTCAACAGATGGACTGCTGCCTCATTAACTTTAATACATCCAACATCAATTAAGAAGGAGTTAATTGGGATGCTGAAAAGGTGATTGCCAACCAACGCGGTGCATACGAAAGCTCTCTGCTTAATAAATGAGACTCGTCAAGGCGAAATATGCCAGCGGCAGAGCCCGATGAGCCTCATCGTAAGCGCCGGTGCTAGCTGGGATTAGCACTTCAGTTGAAAATGCCTTGTATTTCTTTTTTTTTCTTTCCCGCCATACAATAGGAGCTGACCTTGATGGGTCCCGATAGCTTCACGAGTGTTTGCATATTTCATACAGAAATGAATATTATTATACTGAGCGTACCTCATATGCATATCAAATTCCGTAGGATTTTACTTGTCATTCGTCTACTGACTCAGTATTTTCGACATCACATATGATATGACTGGAATGCCTAAACGATTCCATTTCCTTTCACTCCATGTACTATTATACATATTTGAAACATTATACAGTACCATTGGGCTTCATCATAGGTGACAGAACTATAACTATTATGTAGTGTATAGATTTAAGACCATATTAATTAAAAGACAGTGGTGAGAAAATGCCCTGTCATTGGTAGATTGTGAGGGATGACGAGCCTTGTTTTGCTCTTCACTAGCCAATCGTGGACATCGTTAAGCTCACGTGCAAAAGTCCTGAGCCACCACTATTTTTTATTTTCATATTAAATCAAATGAAATGATGTCGATTGAATGAAAGAAATGGGAGCAAATGTTTTACTGCGACAGCCTGCAAAGTGCCTAGAGATAAACATTTTTAAACGGGTTGTTTATGTAACAACCTGAGCAGCAGCCTCATTTCCCCTCTCGTCTGTTCCAACCACTCAGCATTCAGCATCACTGTCAGGGTTGACCCCTAGAGGGCGCCTTGCACGTTTTGTGTTTTTGTATTTTTATTTGTTTTGAACTTCGTTTCCCAGGATGCACCTCGGTCAGGTCATGGGAACATTCCCCTAAACCGAGGTGACTGGTGATTAGTTTGGCTAGAAAAAGCCCGGATTTTCAGTTGTATCTTAGTCTTGCATCCGTTTGGTTAAAATGCTGTTTTGTTTTCTGTTTTGGTTAAACTGTTCTGTTGATACCCTGGTCATGTCTTTTGTTCATAGTGTCAAGTTTAGTTTGTTCATGTTTTGGTACCTGTGTTTATGTTTGTTTTCTTTATATTGTTAAAAACATCTAAAGTCGAGCCTCCGAGTGGCGCAGTGGTAAAAAGCGCTCGCCCTATCATCCGGAGACCGTTAGTTCGAATCCAGGGTGGTGCTGTAACCTCTCGCAGCCGGAGGTCTAGAGAGAGCCGATTGGCCGAGCTCTCTCAGAGTCAGGGGCATCTGTGAGCTCGCGCAAGCGGAAGGAGCGGATAGCGCAGTCTGAGTGGTAGTAGTAGCCTTAATGTGGGAGCCCCCTAGTGACGAGGAGGAATTGGACACGACTAAATTAGGGAGAAAATCGGGAAAGAAAAAAAAAAGTCTTCACTTCTGCGCTTATGCCTCGCCTACAACCTCACCACATCTGTATGTGACAGCACGCGTTAAGACTCCACCTTCCCTGGTTGGTAGTTTTCACATGATAAAGAAGAGCTTGATGGTTGTTGAGAATTTAGTGAGCCAACTGGACGAAAAAGGGGAATGAATAAGTCGACTATGTGAATTGGACACGACTAAATTAGGGAGAAAATCGGGAAAGAAAAAAAAAAGTCTTCACCTCTGCGCTTATGCCTCGCCTACAACCTCACCACATCCCTGACAATCACCAGTATACTAATCACCAATCAATCATGGTTCATGTTTGTTTTTTAATGCT
>JAAGKR010004551.1:29597-50184 GCA_011419295.1 Clarias macrocephalus
GGAGGAATTGGACACGACTAAATTAGGGAGAAAATCGGGAAAGAAAAAAAAAAGTCTTCACTTCTGCGCTTATGCCTCGCCTACAACCTCACCACATCCCTGACAATCACCAGTATACTAATCACCAATCAATCATGGTTCATGTTTGTTTTTTAATGCTTGAATGATTGTAGCTTAATAAATAAAAAACATTCCTTTGAAACGGCTCAGGTGCAGGGACTGGATTGAAAATGAGAGCCGAGAAAGTTCTTCGGGAAGCTTGGAGAACTATTCCTTTTAGGCAAGGCAAGTTTATTTGTATAGCACATTTCATACACAGTGGTGATTCAAAGTGCTTTACATAAAAGAAAAGAAAATAATCATAAACTGAAATAGAAAATAATAGCATTAAAAAAAGACTGATTCAAAAAGAAATTTCAAAGACATGGGTTCTGTATGTGACAGCACGCGTTAAGACTCCACCTTCCCTGGTTGGTAGTTTTCACATGATAAAGAAGAGCTTGATGGTTGTTGAGAATTTAGTGAGCCAACTGGACGAAAAAGGGGAATGAATAAGTCGACTATGTGAATTGGACACGACTAAATTAGGGAGAAAATCGGGAAAGAAAAAAAAAAGTCTTCACCTCTGCGCTTATGCCTCGCCTACAACCTCACCACATCCCTGACAATCACCAGTATACTAATCACCAATCAATCATGGTTCATGTTTGTTTTTTAATGCTTGAATGATTGTAGCTTAACAAATAAAAAACATTCCTTTGAAACGGCTCAGGTGCAGGGACTGGATTGAAAATGAGAGCCGAGAAAGTCCTTCGGGAAGCTTGGAGAACTATTCCTTTTAGGCAAGGCAAGTTTATTTGTATAGCACATTTCATACACAGTGGTGATTCAAAGTGCTTTACATAAAAGAAAAGAAAATAATCATAAACTGAAATAGAAAATAATAGCATTAAAAAAAGACTGATTCAAAAAGAAATTTCAAAGACATGGGTTCTGTATGTGACAGCACGCGTTAAGACTCCACCTTCCCTGGTTGGTAGTTTTCACATGATAAAGAAGAGCTTGATGGTTGTTGAGAATTTAGTGAGCCAACTGGACGAAAAAGGGGAATGAATAAGTCGACTATGTGAATTGGACACGACTAAATTAGGGAGAAAATCGGGAAAGAAAAAAAAAAGTCTTCACCTCTGCGCTTATGCCTCGCCTACAACCTCACCACATCCCTGACAATCACCAGTATACTAATCACCAATCAATCATGGTTCATGTTTGTTTTTTAATGCTTGAATGATTGTAGCTTAACAAATAAAAAACATTCCTTTGAAACGGCTCAGGTGCAGGGACTGGATTGAAAATGAGAGCCGAGAAAGTCCTTCGGGAAGCTTGGAGAACTATTCCTTTTAGGCAAGGCAAGTTTATTTGTATAGCACATTTCATACACAGTGGTGATTCAAAGTGCTTTACATAAAAGAAAAGAAAATAATCATAAACTGAAATAGAAAATAATAGCATTAAAAAAAGACTGATTCAAAAAGAAATTTCAAAGACATGGGTTCTGTATGTGACAGCACGCGTTAAGACTCCACCTTCCCTGGTTGGTAGTTTTCACATGATAAAGAAGAGCTTGATGGTTGTTGAGAATTTAGTGAGCCAACTGGACGAAAAAGGGGAATGAATAAGTCGACTATGTGAATTGGACACGACTAAATTAGGGAGAAAATCGGGAAAGAAAAAAAAAAGTCTTCACCTCTGCGCTTATGCCTCGCCTACAACCTCACCACATCCCTGACAATCACCAGTATACTAATCACCAATCAATCATGGTTCATGTTTGTTTTTTAATGCTTGAATGATTGTAGCTTAACAAATAAAAAACATTCCTTTGAAACGGCTCAGGTGCAGGGACTGGATTGAAAATGAGAGCCGAGAAAGTCCTTCGGGAAGCTTGGAGAACTATTCCTTTTAGGCAAGGCAAGTTTATTTGTATAGCACATTTCATACACAGTGGTGATTCAAAGTGCTTTACATAAAAGAAAAGAAAATAATCATAAACTGAAATAGAAAATAATAGCATTAAAAAAAGACTGATTCAAAAAGAAATTTCAAAGACATGGGTTCTGTATGTGACAGCACGCGTTAAGACTCCACCTTCCCTGGTTGGTAGTTTTCACATGATAAAGAAGAGCTTGATGGTTGTTGAGAATTTAGTGAGCCAACTGGACGAAAAAGGGGAATGAATAAGTCGACTATGTGATTCTACAGTATGGGTCAGAAAGACATCAGCCACAGCCCCTACCTGCAAATATACAGTCGTTAATATTTTACTGTCGGTGCATTTGGTAAAAAAAAAAAAAAAAAAAGTGCAGTACAAAAACCGAACCTCATTTATTTTTCCTTAAAAGAGAGGAATGACTCAGCCACACTAATCTAGTTACGCCAGCCAGCCATGCTTTATGGCACAAATTAGTACACTTGTTTTGCAAACTGAAGCCAGTACAGACCGTCAATCTCAGAGCGAGCTGTAACTGTGAAAGATGAGGTGTTTTGGAGATGTCGTCTGGCTGTCACAGACTCATGGGACGGCGTTCTGGACAAGGACCCATGCCAGGCCTGTTTGCTGAGTCAGTGCGTTATGTGTCCTGGCCTTTTCCTGGAACAGGTGCTGAGGAAAAGACAACAGATCAGTGACTAGTGAGACATGCTTCATTAGAAAGACGAATGGTTTATTTGGAGTGTATAAATCACCTAAACATTGTATATGGTGAGACGGAGAGCATGCCAAAATGCAGTATGGGTCTCATCCTTACTGTTCAAAAAGGATGCCTGGATAAGGCAATATGTAAGCATTGTAACAGGACAGAACATGCTGTTGTAGGGACATAATCCACGATGGGGTGATCTGATGCAAGAAGATGCTGCTACCATGCTGATGCTGATTATTATTTTTTTTGTATATAACAGCAGTACACTGCAGCGTTTGAGCTCTCCTATACCACAGCAAATTCAACAATCGTTACAATTCATACATTTATATATTTTATACCCATTTATAGTTACACTCATTATTTTTGTTCATCATCTGCCCAAAAAAAAAAAAAAAAAAAGTCAGTGTCCCGAGCAACGACAAATCCCTCTGTCTTCCTTTGACAGAAAGTTTGCAGTATTATCTTTGTCTGATTCATAGTACTGACACTGGAGACTCCTTCCAAAACTGATAAATATACTGTACATCTCACCAGGAAAATCCTTATCATATCAACAAATACATGTTTAGAATATGTGGATAATCTGGTACATAATCAATCTGGAAAGCCCTTTCAGAAGAATATAAAAGCATCATAGTATTGAAAATTCAAATTCAAATTTTATTTGTCACATATACAGTCATACACAGTACGATATGCAGTAAAATGACTTACAGGACTGCCCGTGACCTTAAAATCAAGACTATCAATAAGGAATAAATTATGGAATAGAATAAGAATAAAATATAGAAGAACAAAATCTAATTATGTATATATTTTTTATATATATAAAACCTAGCTGTAGACAAAATATAGACAATATGGCTGTGGCACAATAGGGAAAATATGGAAACTGATGTGGAAATTGACATAGAATTTAAATAGAAATGTCCAGGGAGTTATATGTCCAGTGCAAATATGGATGAATTTGAGATTTAATGACCATAAGAACGAAGTGAACCATGATCTGAATTATACCTGGAACTATTGTCAGACTTTCTGACCAATCATATTTTATAAATCTGTTCACTTTATAGCTCGGTTTTAAATATATAGATGTTATTAAATGGTACATGTCTGGTCATTTGTCTTCTGCCGTCGTTCTTGGGTCCAGAAAAATATTTTTTTTAATTATTTTTGTTGTTATTAGTAGTACTAGTAGTATTCATAAAAGCAGTTATACAGTAGTAATAGCGGCGCTATTAGCAGCAGCAGCAGCAGCAGCAATAGTAGTAATAGATGTAGTATTACTGTAATAGTGGCAAAAATTTCTATAGTGCTTTTATCAATGGTGATTGTAGAAAAGCGGGTCTGAAGAATAAAAAAAATATGAAATGATGTGATGAAATACAGTATATATAAATGATACCGATCTGATTGACCCTGATGAGCAAGCCGAAGGGAACGGTGGCAAGGAAAAACTCCCTGAGAAGACAATAGATAGAACCTCAACAGGAAACCCGTCTTCATTTGTGTAATATCAGATAGCAGGGATTGATTTGCGTTAATTTAATATGGAGTTAATATGGAGTCCACTTTCGTTATTGGAGGCTCAGATACAAAACTGTTTGTGGAATTTCAGTCTTCAGAGAACAGCTGTCTGCATCAGCCAAATCCAAGTGGAACCGTCCACAGTCACCTCACGCATCCCAGGCAGACCATACGGGACCATCCTGATCAAGGGTCCAGAGGTGACGAGATCTCCAACCAGAAGTGGGGCACCAAGATGTGCACCTCAGGAGCGCTATGTTTAGCTCGAAAGAGAGCGAGAGAACAATTAAGTATGCTAACAGTGGCAGTAGCAATAGTATAGTCGCAACAGCGGCACATGTATTAGTGGTAGTAATAGTGGTCGTCATAGCAGCAGCATCAGTTGCAGCAGAGATAGAAGTAGTAGTCGTAATATAGAATTCTATAATGTTATTATATTTTTCATTTCTTAAACAAAACTCAAATTAGGTCATTTTCAAATTTCGAGTCGAGTTACCAAACCCTAGGGTTTTTTTTATTATTATTATTTTTTTAGGTTCAGTTCCCTTCATGCTACACATCACGTGAGGAAATCAAATTAAATGTCAGAGAGCATCAGGTTACTCCATATTCACCTTTTCAATCTACGTTGTCACTGAACCATCGAATACGGCATATCTATAACTAGTCTTTAAAAGACTCCCATATGGGGCCAAGCTGGAGGAGAAAAAAAAAAACATACAAAACGGTTCTCCTATACAGAGGCTTTCCTTTGTTTTCTTTTATGGGACCTGGCAATCCATATGTTCTTTTTTTTTTTAAGCCCATGAACCTCAGTTGGGAAACTTGTAGTAAAATTCTCTTTGAATTATTTACTGGAATGCAGATATTTAGAAGAGAATAATCACAAACCTGAGGAAACTGGACAAATTAGTAAACAATGCCATAAGGTTTGTGGGTCCAGTGTCAGCCCTGGATGCATCTTCAGGATGGATGACTCATTATACTTGCAATTTCTCTCTCTCTCTCTCTCTCTCTCTCTCTCTCTCTCTCTCCCTTTCTCTTTCACTCTGCCCTTTGATAAATGCGCTGGACCACACCACGGAAAGCAGACCTCCTACCCGCTGCTTCACCATGGGGAAATTTGCATGTGCACGGACTGTAAAATTGAGGGCTCCCACAGAATCAAGTCTTAATCAACCAAGCTTAATGATCTTCCACGAGGAAGAAATTCTTTTTGTTCTCTTTCCCCCCCTGAATCTGCTTTGTATTTATTATAGCTCACGGATGGATGGAGAGGGTATAAACAGAGTGAACATTATTCTAACTCACGGTGCAAATTGCACAAATGTGATCATCCTTTGATGATAGGAGCGAACTGGGATGCTGCGCCATTGTGTTAGATTGGCATTGAGATTACGTTTCTAGGTTAAAGAAAATGCTCTTTCATGTATGTGAATGCACACCATGTGACTCAAGATTCGATTAAGGACGTGTTTAAAACTTGAATACTGATATGTCTTTTTTTTTTTTTTCCAATGAAAGGCTATTTCATTGTTTTCATTATAGTAAAGAACACAGTTTTCAGTGATCAATGCAACAAGGTAAGAACAAAAGAGCTGCACACCTGTTTGTTGTTTTTTTTGTCCTTTTCTCATTTGACCACACAGGGGCACTGTGCATCATACTGAGGGGAAAACGGAATGAAAAGAAAACCACGCAGGCATCTCCTCGCTGAAGAGAGCGCTTTTCCACGCTCGGTATGTTTTCAGTGAAGTTCCCATACAATGGAAATGTTGGTACGGCACATGTGGGAGCCATTCAGAAAGGCCAGTAGGGTGGTAATAAAGCTCAGCTGATTTTTACTACGTTCTCAAGGTGATACTAAGGAGATACTGATGCTCACAAAGGGAAGATTATAAAACACATATAGGACAGTGAGCTGAGCTGCGAGGTTAGAAAGTGCTTTTATTTGATAAAAAATAAATAATAATGTTGTGATTGAATGCGATTGCACCGTGCTGTACAGTACAAGAGGTCTACGGGCTTCAGTCTGTCTAGGAGTAAAACACTTGGGGGTTTCATACAGTAGAAAAAGTATCAAATGAATAAGAAATATCATTGACAAAAATGACATTTTGGTTTAATGTACATTTATTTACCTTTATCCAGAGCGACTTACATTTTAATCCCATTATACATCTGAGCAGGTGAGGGTTAAGGGCCTTGCTCAAGGGCCCAACTGGGGTTTGAACCTGCGACCTTCTGATCAGGAGTCCAGTGCCTTAACCACTAAGCTATTTTTATAAGCCGGATTGTAATTACCGTTCAACATGTCTTAAAGTCTTTTATTCCTCTTATACTACACAAACGAACAATTTGCAGTTAGTTATAACGAGGTATTTTATACTTACTTTCCATTGCTCCATCTAAGAACCTCTGTGGTTCAATTAGGAACCGTAGAGGCCAATGGTACTGTATTTATGTATTTATTCCCATTTTACAACCTTGGTACGACCTCCGGTCAACATTCACACTCGCATTCACACACTAATGGGAACACCAATTAACCTAATCTGCATGGAGTACCCAGAGGAATCCCACCAAGCACATGAAGAACATGCAAACTCCATGCACACAGAGCAGCGGCGGGAATCGACTAACCACTAAGCCACTGTGTCGCCTATGCTTATAACAGTTATAATCAGTCATTCCCCCTTCTCTCTCTCTCTCTCTCTCTCTCTCTCTCTCTCTCTCTCGTGCGCGCGGTGCATGCTCTCACTTTATACTTGTCACATTAGTGAGATAACCAGAAAGCACAAAGGCATAAACTTTTCTTTTCCGTACACTTTGATATGAAGGAAAATGCCTTTTCACTCAAGTCACCTGAGACTTCTTTCACGAAGGTTAAATAAAAAGTTTCTTACAAACAAACAAATAAATAAATAAAAAACAGACAAATAATCGTAGGTCCTTTGCTCACAACAACACATTAATTAAAATCAGTTTATTATTACCCTTAGGTTATACGAAGCTCCAGTGAAAGAGCGGTTACTATAGAAACTAAGTGCAGCAATATAAACGTGTGAGGTACAATACAGCTGGAACTAATCTCAGTGTGGCTTTTACGTTTCACGTCCTCAAAACAAAATAAAGAATTCAAGATCGCGGCGTTAACCATATTTCCCATCCGGACCGAACGATATATATTATATACATCAATTAATATGACGTACGTTCATGCGTGAATACAGCTATACTGTGTGTTCTTTGTCTCGGAGGACAAGTGGATGAGCGAGCAGCAGTCCGGAGTGATGCTCCGCAGTGTTATGCAACGTCTGTGTGAGGGACAGGACGAGCTGAATCTGGGTCAGACGCATGCTCACTGAACCAGCACACTGAGCCACGGAGAGACACTACACACACACATACACACATACACATACACATACACATACACACAGTGGGATGTGGTTAATGGGCAGCGTGAAAGAGGAGAAAGCTGGGGGAAGACACAGCTGGGGGAGCTGATTGAATGAAATATTATCTAGAGGAAGAAAAAGGGGTGTTGGGACAAGAACAACAACAGGTTGAAGTGAGGTAACAAAGACAAACAAGGCAATTAGCCACAGTGTAAACAACGTGTCCGGGGAATATGTGGGGGGGAAAAAAATCACATCTCTCTCTCTCTCTCTCTCTCTGGCATACACACACACGTACAGAGTTTCAGGGCAGATGATATGAATGAGACGTGGCAGACCAGGTCAGAGGCACTGAAGAGAAGGTCAGCGCATAGCCGTACACATTACTTCCTGCTCCTAACTAGATTCAAATATAGCCTGACAACACACACACGCCACAGCTTTTATTGGTTCACTGACCTCTTGAGTAGCCAGTAAGCTGCAAGTCATATCCAGGAAGCTGTTTCTTTCTCTCTATGAAAGAAGCTTATAAGGGGAGCTGTGACGTTATAGACAAGTCCTATATGTTGTTATACAGTGCGGTTTGTCACAATATGGCCAGAAGCTAAAACATTGCCCGAGCTAGCCGAGTTGGTAGACCATCTCCACGAAGCTTCCTTTATTCAATACTTGACTATATCGTTCATGTAATGTACAGTGAGATAAAAGGACCATAAAAGTACAGTTTATTTAGATGCAACAAGGATAAAGCCTCATTATAAACATGGCAAAAGGACAAAGGTCAAAAACAAGGATTTATACAGAAAGCAACAATGCTCAGGCTTAACACTGCCAAACCCATGAGAATTACAATCCAGAAGGGTCCAAACAGACAAATGAATCAAAGCGGAGTAACCAACCAAAGAAAGCCCAAAGGCGGAGACAGGGCTTAACCAAAAACACGAACACATGGCGTCATAAATAAAAGCATGACATGAAATCAGTGCTCATGGCACTGGGAAAATGGCAACGAGCCCAAATAGTGCGAATGTACACAGTACAAGCGATCAATAACTACTTAAGATTTTCTACTTTCCTTCCTGATCTTTTGTGAGCAATAACCTTAGTAACATAATATTAGTCATTCAGAATTTCTTTATTTTCTACTAGCACTTATTAACCAGGGGAAAAAAGAGTCTACCAGCTTGGCTCATGTTTTGTCAGCTGCCCAGGATAAGATGGATCTTTCTTCAGAGTGAGACCGTAAGAGCTAACACTCCCTAGTAAACTTTGATGGTTTCCTCAATGTAATAGGCTGCCTAAAGCATGGAATATGTTTTTTAAATGTACACTCACCTAAAGGATTATTAGGAACACTTGTTCAATTTCTCATTAATGCAATTATCTAATCAACCAATCACATGGCAGTTGCTTCAATGCATTTAAGGGTGTGGTCCTGGTCAAGACAATCTCCTGAACTCCAAACTGAATGTCAGAATGGGAAAGAAAGGTGATTTAAGCGATTTAAGTGATTTAAGCCGGTCTGAGTATTTCACAATCTGCTCAGTTACTGGGATTTTCACGCACAACCATTTCTAGGGTTTACAAAAAATGGTGTGAAAAGGGGAAAACATCCAGGATGCGGCAGTCCTGTGGGCGAAAACGCCTTGTTGATGCTAGAGGTCAGAGGAGAATGGGCCGAGTGATTCAAGCTGATAGAAGAGCAACTTTGACTGAAATAACCACTCGTTACAACCGAGGTATGAAGCAAAGCATCTGTGAAGCCACAACACGCACAACCTTGAGGCGGATGGGCTACAACAGCAGAAGACCCCACCGGGTACCACTCATCTCCACTACAAATAGGAAAAAGAGGCTACAATTTGCACGAGCTCAGCAAAATTGGACAGTTGAAGACTGGAAAAATGTTGGCTGGTCTGATGAGTCTCGATTTCTGTTGAGACATTCAAATGGTAGAGTCAGAATCTGGCGTAAACAGAATGAGAACATGAATCCATCATGCCTTGTTAGCACTGTGCAGGCTGATGGTGGTGGTGGTGTAATGGTGTGGGGGATCTTTTTTCTTGGCACACTTTAGGCCCCTTAGTGCCAATTGGGCATCGTTTAAATGCCACGGCCTACCTGAGCATTGTTTCTGACCGTGTCCATCCCTTTATGACCACCATGTACCCATCCTCTGATGGCTACTTCCAGCAGGATAATGCACCATGTCACAAAGCTCGAATCAGTTCAAATTGGTTTCTTGAACATGACAATGAGTTCACTGTACTAAAATGGCCCCCACAGTCACCAGATCTCAACCCAGTAGAGCATCTTTGGGATGTGGTGGAACGGGAGCTTCGTGCCCTGGATGTGCATCCCACAAATCTCCATCAACTGCAAGATGCTCTCCTATCAATATGGGCCAACGTTTCTAAAGAATGCTTTCAGCACCTTGTTGAATCAATTAAAGGGGGCCAAACACCGTATTAGTATGGTGTTCCTAATAATCCTTTAGGTGAGTGTATAGTACTGTGTAAAAGACTTCTTATTATAAATAAACTTTGATTAGGTTAATTAAATGGGAACAAATATTTTACTGTAACAGGCTGCGAAGGTACAATTAAAATTTTTGTTTATGTAAAAACCTGAGCAGCAACCTCATTTCCCCTCTCGTCTGTTCCAACCACTCAGCACTCAGCATCACCAGTATACGCTATACTGTACAGTACATCTGCACCTTTTTCTGTATGTTAGGTGTTTTACTCTTGAATGACTCACAGATAAAAAGTCGTTCAGGAAACCTGGGGAACTGTTCCTCATGACTACATAAACAATAATACAAGAACCTCTGGGAGCTTCTTCTAGACTTTTTGCACAGTACTATAAATAATTTGCTGTGTTTTGTTTTGTTACTGTATGTTTCTGCAACCTGGTTCACCTCCAGCAGCCGTATTAAATCGGGAGTCAGATCCCTCTCTCACGGCCCCCCTTGATCAGACGCTGCCAGTTGTGTTGGTCCGTATCCACGTCTCCTTGCACTGCTGCATCGCCACCTGCCCGGAGCCGCACACAAAGGACGAGAACATTTAAACACTGACATGAACCTAAAATGAATCTACACCTGATTTGGTAATCCAATAGCAAAGCAAAAAGCCTGCTCTTTGGCACCGAACTGTGATTGATATGTGCGTTTATGGGGAGCGACAAGAGTGCGGCTCCTAAACCGTGAAGGAAATGCTCGCTTTTTTTTTTTTTTTGTCTAAAATATGCAGATGGAGAGGAATAAAAAATGACTCCAGATCCATCTCTGCCAACCGAGCTGCTTATTCATACATGTGAAATTACATTGCAGGGCATAACACCATCATGCATTCTGCATATAAACACCTACAATTACACGTGCACACGAAGACGCTGTCACTTTTTCTGTATCGCGCGTACGTACATGGCGATTCCTTACGAGAGATTCATCACTCTTCCGTAGGCATGATGGATAGGAAATCTATAGAACGCGCATTTTCCGAATCTCCCTTGCTTCACGGCGACATTAGAGCGGAGACCGATGGTGCCCTATAAAGAGCCCTGATAGGAATCTGAGCATTTATTACATTATTTTAATGCGTTTCGAACGTGGTCACTTGACTTCAAAGACGGAAAAAAAGTCTTTTAAGAATAAATCAGACCATTACTACATAAACACATGCAGTTACGTCTTTCCTGAATACCCTGAAAGTAATGTGCAATAATCGAAATCGTTGGGTTCGTACTTTAGTTTCTGGCAGCCTAGGATGGTTTAAACTCCTCAGCCTGGTTCGCAGCCCTACCACACGCTTTCAATCAAATGTCACTAACTGTCATCATGTCTTATAAGTACAACATGGAACAGCCAAACAGCCTAATGTGACCTCTGGCAAATTGAGGCAATAATCTGTGGCTTTTTTCCCCCCATGTCCTTCGGGCTCATAAGAATTTTATAAATCAATAGAATTATGGAGAAATCAGAGCTATATTTTTTTTCCATGGCAGTAAATCGACATAAGACAAGCTTTTTGATCTCGAGGCCCGGTCCTTTGGCTTTTATTTTTATTTTATTTTGGCAAACCTTTTTAAAGAAAAGAAAAAAAAAAAACAGTTGTAGCATTTACCTCAGTGAACTGCTTGAACTCGCTGCTCAAGCAAACCCGAGGTAAAGATTAGATTATTCAATAACGGCAATTATCCTAAAGCTGAGTCGGTTAGGAGGATCGTCACATCGTCTCATTGTGACCGCGCGTCAGTGTAAAGAGCGTTAATGTTCCCTGTGAAGCACTGCCCCTGGAGACTCCTTACGAAAACCAGTAAATACAAGTAAAATTAAGTAGACGTCTTCTCACATAAGTGATTACAGACGTGTGTTCAGAATCATCATCTCATCATCATCTATACCGCTTCATCCTGTATTCAGGGTCATGGGGGGCCTGGAATCTATCCCAGGGGACTTAGGGCACACGATGGGGTACACGCTGGACAGGGTGCCAATCCATCGCATGACACACATTCACACACTTCGGCCAATTTTGGGATTCGTAACCTACATGTTATTGGATTGTGGAGAAAACCCGTCAGGCACGGGGAGAACGTGCAAACTCCATGCACACAGAGACGGGAATCGAACCCAGACCCTGGAGGTGCAAGTGCTAACCACTACACCGCCGTGCTGCCAGTGTGCATTAATATATTTGTCTTGCAGCTGGAACAACTTTCTCCCATCACAGCTGCTTCCTTTAAACCCTTTTCTACTTTGTTCTTTTGACATTTTCTCTTTTGTCCTCTCTCTGAGAGTTTAATTAAGAAACAATGCCGGTTAACCAGCGTTGTTCACTAGCAGCCTGTTTGTTCAGTGAATTGTGCAAACGATCATATTCAGCAGTTTGACTGTTTCGCTTTCTTTAGCCTTTTAGCTTGTTTGCAAACCACAGACCAAGGCTAATGTGACCGCTGGAGTTGTTCCTTGTACTCAGAGCTCTGTACGTAATATTGTAGTGGACGAACATTCCGTCAAAACTCATGTCATGCCGAAACCCCCTGATTTTTTACTAACATGCACATCCATTTCGATTATCTAGCCGAATCTAAAAGACAAAAACAAGCGCGGTTTAATTACTTCGCCTACAGCGCTGTTGGAAAGTCTTGAGCCACCCCTACAGTAACTGAGAGCCAGACCTTCTTGTATTGTCATCTAGTCTTGAGAAATAGTTCTCCAGGCTTCCTCAAGAACTTTTTTGGCTCTCATTTCCAGTCCAGTCCCGGTACCTGAATTCCAGTTTATGAATCATTTAAGCATAAAACTCTCATTTAAGGCATGAAGCAGTGAGAAACAGGTGCAGATGATGACAGACGACCAGGCTGGTGATTAGTACACTGGTGATGCTGAATGCTGAGTGGGTGGAGCAGACGAGAGGGGAAATGAGGTCGCTGCTGAGGTTGCTGCATAAAACACAGCAGTTTTTAAATAGTATATTTAGGCAGTAAAACATTTGTTCCCATTTCTTTCATTTAATTAACATAATTAAATGTAACTAAATTTAATATGAAGACTTTTGCACAGTACTGTAAAATAACAAGAATGTTCACACACTAATGTTTTATTCACCCACCTTTTGATCTCAGCGTGCAATATTTACATTTAGGCATTTGGCAGACGCCCTTATCCAGAGCGACTTTTGTATTTCATTATACATCTGAGCAGTTGCGGGTTAAGGGCCTTGCTCAAGGGCCCAACAGGAACAACTTGGTGGTCGTGGGATTTGAACCTGGGACCTTCTGAACCATAGTCCAATGCCTTAACCACTGAGCTACCCCTGACCCCAATATGGGGTCTAATTCATGTGTGAAAATGATTCCTCATGCTCTCAGAGCATGTCCAATCTTTATGCTTCCCGCCAATGTTTTATTATTATTATTATTATTATTATTATTAGTTTCACTAACACGTTTTCTTATGGCCACGCAGGTGTTTAATCCAAATCCCGTGTGTTATTATGTGGATGGAAATACCCATATCCTAGTGTTTCACCAGTGTTCGGATACCATCAAGGTTCACAAGTTCACTGAAGCTAGGATCGGACTAAAAGCTTCATGTCTGAAACAATGGCCCCCCAAGAACTCCTTTACCAGACCAAACATGTGGAAATGGCTCGGTGAGGGGTCAGGACTGCACAGGGGATGTTGCAATATCTTCCTGAAATGTGCAAGTGGTGTTGGTGAATGATTGTTTTACTTCCTTCCGTCAAAAGGCCTAGTTTGACTTGAAGACCCCTCGTATAATTCTTTTTTTTTTTTCTTCTTTTAAAAAATTAACCAACACTTAATCAAGAATTCAACCATACTGTGGTTTTAAGACATTGTTGGGGCAAAAACAAAACAAATTTTGGAATTAAAATGGCAGACATTATAACAAAAAAATTGGATCTGGATTAGAAATTTGATGTTCTTGTTTTCCTTGTATGATTATGATTTTAGTGCTTAAAGCCAGTTCTGCATACTCGTGACCATGGCTTTACCCTCCATGCCTGACGCTCTTTATCTAACAGATTGACATAATGAGTCATTTCTGCACTTTCAAGTCTGTCTGAAAACTCTAACCCTGACCATTAATGACTAGTGTCCAACCCCCGAAACCCTGTTTGAATGGGGTCTTTGTAATGTAGCCTTTCAGTCACCAGAATGCTTTGACCCAGTGTGAGGTAATGGGTTGTGGAGAGGCTTCTCGCCAAGGCCTGGACCAGCCGATTGGACAGCTTTGTTTGCGGATGACCGGCATAAGGCACCAGGCACACAGAGGCATAAAGCCTCAAGTGGATCAATAGAACTGAACCAGATGGATCAGGCGGGTCAAATTTGACAGTGAATTCAAATGACAGGCATGTAAATGGCTGAAGTGGAATCTTGGTGGAGTAAGGAGGGGCGCACGGCGAAAGACTGATTGATGAGCTGAAAAAGTCTTTTAGCGAAGTAGGGAGGGGTGTCATCCGTCGATAAGTTCACGGAGAGAAATTCCAACAACATATGGATCAAAGCAGGCACTAGGAAGCGATCGATGTGGAGTCATGGCAAAGAATGAAAGGCCAGGAGATGGGCATCAACAGTGTAGATGATTAGAAAACTTAGAAATATATGTAGATGCAATAACTAGTTAGAGAGACCAATAAATGAGATTCATTGAGAGAGGATGGATCAATAGGGGTTAGTTTCTCGCATGGCTGTGCCTCGGCACCATGGGAACATGCAGCTCATATAGAAAATCCCTTTGTTAATCCAGCTCGGTGTTGTGCAAGCGCAGCTTATCAGTTATGTGATCTGAGTCACGTAGTAAATGAGGTTAACATTGAATATACGTTGGCTGTCGCGTGGACCCGAAGCTTGTGGCCTGATGTAAAAGTGGATCATTTTCTGTAGCATCATGTGCTGAAGTTTTCATTTTTCCTTTCATTCCGCAGCCATCCATCAGTGATTACAGTGTATTGTAAATGATGAACAACACATAATGAGTTTATCATGTGCGGTAATATACTGTATGTGCTATAAATAGGTTCCATTCCAAAAAAATTCATTTAGGGACCAACCGATACAGTATTATCACGATATCTATGTGCCGGTTCGATTTGTATCGCGATTCTGTATGTATCACGATTTTATAAATAACCTGATTAATTAATTTTTGTTTAGATTTTGTTACAATTCTAAACAAACTTGGCAAATAATTCCCTCCTACCACACTGGATGCTGTGCTGCCTGCCAGTGTGCGAATAATTTAGAGTGCACCACCTGTAGGATTTTATATACCACCTCAAATGCAAACACACACTACAAGTCAAAGGTCTGGACACACCTTTGAATTCCATGGTCTGTCGTGATTCTTATTTCTTTCTACAATATAAAACAATGCTGAAAGCATCCAAAATATGCAATAATCTCCTTTGAACGGTTGATGTTGAGACGTGTCTGCTACTTACAGTATGATCTGTAAAACCTTCATAACCGCTCTAATATGAGTTGCAGTTTGTTAATTGATGATTTCTGAGGCTGGTAACTCTAAATGTACTTCTCCTCTGCAGCAGAGGTAAGTTTTGGTCTTGCTTCTCTGGGATGGTTTTCATGAGAGACAGTTTCATCATGGTGCTTGATGCGTTTTGCAAATAAGTCACTAAACAAAAAACGCTGCGTCCAAAGCTTCGACCGGTACCGTATATGTTTTTTAATTGATTTTGGAGAGGTGGTGTAGTGGTTAGCACTGTCGCCTTGCACCTGCAAGGTCCGGGTCCGCATGTTCCCTCCATGCTTGGTGGGTTTCCTCCGGTTTCCTCCCACAGTCCAAAGACATGCAGATTAGGCTAATTGATGTTCCCAAATTGCCTGTAGTGTGAGCATGTGTGTGTGCCCTGTTATTGATTGCCACTCTGTCCAGGGTGTGCCCCGCCTTGTGCCCTAAGTCTCCTGGGATAGGCTCCAGGCCCCCCTTGACCCTCATTACAGGATAAAGCGGTACAGAAGATGAGTGAGCGGCTGATTTTGGAGGCAGTGTGGCGATACATGCTTTGCCATACAAAAGAACCGCGATACATCACTGAATCAGTTTTCCCCTTATGCGATGTTACCAAGAAACCTTCTCTACTGAGCTCTGACAGTCAAGATTCCTTCAAGAGTTTTTTTCCTTGTTGTATAACCAACCTCATTGCTTAGGTAAATCATCTGCTGCATAAACCTTGTGAATAGTGAGTTCATCAAACAATCTCTTAGCAGTCAACGTCAGAATCAAGAATTCAAGAACCACCATAACAAAGATGAGCATCGTGATTGCAGGTTTGGTCAACTTTAACAAAGGATACTCTACTGGTACTCTATATTGTACATATATTGGTACTTGCTCTCCAGGACAGAAGGCTGGCTATTTCACATTACAGTGATGCCCCCATCACCTTTCAGCAGTTGGTCAATAAGATGCTGGTGGGGACTGTTGATGGATAGTGTGCTGTGCTGATCTTTAGCAATACCTGAGAAGACCATTTGCTGCATCTCCTGGAGGTATTCTGCTAAATGTAGGTCGCACCATTAATTCACTGAGGTATCCAGTTGCTCAAGGTCGGCGGAAATACTCGTGTTACATTTTAAGCAACAGAAGAAGAGTCAGATCATTTTTGTTTTTGTTCAGTTTGTAAGTATGTAGACGTTTCCTGCTGTTTTATTGGCGTTTGGAGCCGGAGTGTCAAACTTGATCATGAAAGGGCTGTTGTGGGTGCAGGGTGTTTAATTAGTCATCCTTGGCTTTCAATAGACTATCAGGTGTGGCTTCTGCTTGGTTGCAGTGAAAGCCTGCACCCACACGAGCCATTTCAGTATCCTTCCGTATTTGACACCACTGGTTTAGAGGATTATCACTAGTCTCGGGACAGTGGTGGGTCAGGCAGCTGAGGCTCTCGGTTGTTGTTGATCGGAGGGTTGGGGGTTTGGGTTCTGCCACTGCTTGTTCGCCACCACTGGCTCCTTTGACAAGACACTTAACCCTACGCTCTATACAACCCCGTAATTGCATGCAGTACCAGTTGTGACAGCAAGGCCATCCAACATAAAACCTGTGCCAGACCTTGCAGATTAACTGATCCAATGTGACGACCCCTAGGAAAAAAGGAATGGAGTTCAGGGGGAAAAAAAAATGCAGCATTTAAATGTTGGATGTATTTAGTTCTGTTTTATGTTTAACCTCAACACTGGCAGCACACGCAGGAAGCAGGTGTAGAAACTAATCACACTGAGCAGGTCTACAAACTTAATCATGAGGGAGAAGGTCATCAGCAAAGCTTAAGGGACTTTTCATTTCACTAGAACCCGATAACAGAGAAACTTTCCTTTACAATTAGTCAGAGCGCCGATCAATTCGGTGTTGAGATGGAGCAAGATAACAGGAAGACTGAGGAGGAAGAGAGCAGAGGGGAAAGCATACAGTGTATCTGTTTAATTTCTTAAATAATAATCGCTCTCTGTGTTTTCATGCGTCTGTTCTGTATGATTTTTTTTTTTTTTAACTAGCAAGCTTAGTAGTACCCTATGAATACCTAAAAGGTACATTTTGCCTAAATCTCTTCTCTGACTAACATGCACATTCATTACCCTTTTCAATTTAATCAGGACTCTGAAAGGCAATCTGTTCTTATCATTGCTAACAGTCTCCCAAGGTCACATCCAAGGCAAACAATGCTTTGTGCGGCAGAAGTGAGACAAAAGCCGGTTTCATTTGTCTTGGCTTCAGTTGACGACAATGGACAGGAGCAATTCCTGACAGTCAGTTGGCCTATAAAGTGTCAGTTGCTTAGTCTCCCGCTATAAGCATTTTGAGCCACGGTATCTAAGGAAGAGGACGCGGGCGGAAAACCTCTTACTTGGAAGTAAAAATAATTTATGAGAAACCGAACAACAGTTACTAAGACGCTTCCATAATTAGACGATTTTTTTTTCTCATTCAAATTCTATAAGGCGTATCCTGTGTACAGCGTCTCGGTGTGGGGGGGGGGGGTCAGTGTTGGGGGGGCTGGAACCTTTCCCAGGAGACTTAGGGCACGAGGCGGGGTTCACCCTGGCACTGGTGCCAATCCATCACAGGGCACACACACACACACACACCACCCACTACGGGCAAATTGGGAACGCTAATTAGCCTAATCTGCATGTCTCCGGACTGTGGGAGGAAACCCACCAAGCATGGGAAGAACATGCAAACTCCACACATCGACAGAACCAAGGTGGGAATCAAACCCTCAGCCCTGGAGGTGCAAGACAACAGTGCTAACTACTACGCCACCGTGCCGCCCTGGGCTAAATTTAATATGTACATTCCTAAGTACAGATACTATAACGAGGGCACTTAGCCTTTTTAAACCTTTTTATGAATTGACTTCAATCACTGGCCTTTTGTATTTTTCCTAGAGATCTTCAACTTTTAGTTCACATTTTTAACATTAACATTCAAAACTGCAAAGATTATGATGCTGAACAGCATGTAAAACATAAAATCTTTTCTTGACTTGCAAGACTTGGGTAACCGAGTAATCTGATTACACAAGTGGGAATAATAGGACATGACGACTCAGTGGCTTAGTGGTTAGCAATGTTGCCTTGCACCTCCAGGTCCTGGGTTTGATTCCCGTGTCAGGTCTGCACGGAGTTTACATGTTCTTCCCGTGCTTGGGTTTCCTCCGGATTCTCCAGCCTCCTCCGACGGTCCAAAGACATGCAGATTAGACTAATTGGAGGTCCTAAATGTCCCTGTGGTGTGTGAATGTTGACCAGAGGTTCTTCCTTAATATGGTCTTCCAGCATAAATCTCATGGTATTTATATCTTGACGATGGTCACCATTGGCCACCTCCACGGCCCCTAGTTGGACTACAAAGGTTCCTAGTTGGAATGGATAGATAGTAGGACATAACAGCACTGGGCTGTTTAATGAAAAAAAAAAAAATCACACTAATGATATATGAACTTAAAATAGTGACACTAGTGGCACGATGTTTTTGTGCAATTTCCATCATAGGGATGCTAATATAATTTTATATAATTTAATCAGGGGTGTTTATCTTATCACGCATCTGAATATAGAGCTTATTAGATTCTCAGGTCCTCATTCACAAGGACAACATCCATGTATTAAACGTCCGTAGTGCCGATACTGCAGAGACTTTATCGCGTACTCTATGCTCTGGGACTTCATACTGTACATTCACTCACTCGAAGTACTTTCAGTGTTTCACAGCCGTGCTACTTAACATGCAGGAACTATTGACAGTTATGTCCTAACTATAAATTAGGATACTCTCATCAGGAATGTGCAAGAAAACAGCCAGCCTCTTTTATGCCTTCTCGATACATCAATATGCCTTTATAATTTTAGTGCAATCAAGGCCTTTTACAATTCCTACTGTATAATTGCACTCTGTTGAAGTGCCATTATACGAAGCAGTGAATTATTGACTAGTAATCTTCCACTCAGAACACCTCTCACTCTCTCTCTCTCTCTCTCTCTCTCTCTCTGTGTGAAAAATGCCACCGAATCAAGCAGACCCGCTCAGAGGAAGAAGTGATTATTTGAAGTGCACTCCTGCACCTGTGAAAATTAATAATGAAGAGAGTGTCCGGAAGATGCCTATACTTAACTATCTCTGGTCTTGCTCGTTCTTTGTCCTTCTCACCCCCCCCTCCCCCCCCCCCACCTTTTTCCTCGTACACCCCCTCCAGACCCCGCCGCAGTGGAGTGTGAGCAGTATGACTTGGCCGCGTTGGCCGATACTCTCAGGGCTTACCTGCAGGAGCTGCCATGTCCCATCATCCCATCTGTGCTCTACAGTGAGCTGGTCTACACTGCTCAGGGTAAGCCGGTCTAACCATAATACAGCAATATGCAATCACTGTATCCCTGATGAAAAGAAAAAAAGAGTCTGCAAATAATGATGCTTTAGAATTAACTAACAAAATGTCATAGGTTCTGTCATATTCTGTCTCATAGGTAAGAATTATAACCCTAACCTATGAGAAACTGCTTGTGCACTTGAGTAAAAGTACAGATACACAAGTGCTCACCTCGAAGTACCAAAAAAACATGGCTTGCACTGACTCACAAGCCTTTTTCACAATAAAAAAAAAATCTCTCTCTGTCTCTTTTCCCGATTGTGAACTTGCTGTTTTTTTTCTGCTGTCTGCAACACTTCTGATTTAACTTGAACACATCTCCTGTTATACCAAACGTCCAGCGTCCTAACGCACAGTTCAGTACGACAGCAGATCAGTCCCTGCTGTCCGTTATCACCCAGATGAGGATGGGTTCCCTGTTGAGTCCGGTTCCTCTCAAGGTTTCTTCCTACTGCCATCTCAGGGCGTTTTCACACTCATGGGGTAGCTCAGTGTTGCACTATGGCTCAGAAGGTTGTAGGTTCAAACCCCC